>VYZQ01025545.1:0-18674 GCA_013400655.1 Mystacornis crossleyi | reverse complement strand
AGGGAGCGGGGCCGGGGCCGCGGCTCCGGGTCTGCTGCGGGGGCAGCGGCGCCTTCTCGGGCCAATGTCCGAGGGGCCCCCGCGGGCTGTGGGGCCGCGCCCGGCGGTGCTTCCGGGCCTTTGGGGCCGGTTGTGCCCCCTGGGCTCCGTGTCCCCCGCCCCGGGGGTACCGGGTCGGTGCCTCCCCGGTGGCCCCGGGTCTGAAGCGGCCGCAGCCCCGCGCTGCGTGAGAGGCGGGCTGGGCTGGGTGGGGCAGCCACGCCTTGGGGGGCTCGGGGGCGCTTTGAGAATGAGCAGAAAAAATGCCTCGTAGAAATACCGGAGTTTTCATTTTGCCCGTGATACCGCATTTTCTGCACCGGTCTTGCCCTTCTGGCGTGCCCGTGTCTGCTCACGGTGCGTAATTTGCGGGCGGTCACGGAGCCCCCGGGGTTCTCCGGGGCTGGTTAATTGGCGCTGACCTTCACCGTGCGGGCTGGCAAAACAAAAGGAGCAACGGGAGAACTTCTCGGCGCTTTTTCAGCCCGTGGGAAGGCCACGCTTCGTGTTTATGCAACGCACAATACACGTGTGTGTGTGTGTGTGTGCGCGCGTTTGGGCAGGGATTAAGTGTGACAAGAATGAAACCCGTTCGAAGTGTTGGTAATTCCATATTAACTCGAAGCCTTCTGTAATCTCCAGCAGCAGAATTCGGAGGAGCACATTGTTATGTTGCCTCTGTGCCCTGGGTTTTCCTGCTGCTGCCTCAGCAGGATAAAACCCATGATGTGACTTCAGTGACTTGTCATTTCTCAAAATTATTTTGACTGAATCCGTTTTTTCCCTTTCAAAAGCTGATCCCGGGATCAACATATCTTACTGCATATTAATAAGCTGTTGCCACACTCCTTGCACCAGGTAACTTCCTTTATATTTCATCAAAAAGTGCCCTGAGAAATTCTTTCCTGTTTCTTTAACTCTCACAGTGTTCATTTTCCTATGCCGAAAAATGACATTAAATGTGTGTCTGTATACGTTTATACATAAAAAATACATTTTAAAATGTTTTTATAACCTTGTGGTGGGCTGAGCCAGCCTAGATGCTAAGCACCCACCAAAACTGCTCCATCACTCCCCTCCCCAACTCACCAACAGAAGGAAAATATAAGGAAAGGCTCCTGGACTGAGATAAGGGAGAGATCACTCACCACTTGCCATCATGGGCAAAACAGACTGGACTCGGGGAAATTGGTAATAAATTAAACTAATTAAATTTGAGTAGGATGATGAGAAATAAAGCCAAATCTTACAAACATCCTCCTGGCCCTCTCCCTTCTTTCCAGCCTTAACTTTACTCCTGATTTTCTCTATCTCTCCCCACCCCAGAGGATGGGGATTGCAGTCAGTTTGTCACACGTGGTCTCTGCTGCTCCATCCTGCTCAGGGGAGAACTCCTCACACCTTCCCCATGGGAGACAGTCCTCCATGGACTTCTCCAGCCTGAGTCCTTCCTGCAGGCTGCAGCTCCTCATGTGCTGCGCCAGCCTCATTTCCCTTCCATGGTCACAAATCCTGATGGAAAACCACNTCTCTGCTCCCCCATGGATCTCTGGGGGCTGTGGGTGGATCTCTGCTCCCCCATGGATCTCCGGGGGCTGTGGGTGGATCTGTGCTCCCCCATGGATCTCTGGGGGCTGTGGGTGGATCTCTGCTCCCCCACGGATCTCGGGGGGCTGTGGGTGGATCTCTGCTCCCCCATGGATCTCCAGGGGCTGTGGGTGGATCACCATTTCCCCACGGGCCTCCCATGGCTGCACAGCACAGTTGCCTCACCATGGGCTGTATCACAGGCTGCCAGGGAATCCATGCTCCAGGGCCGGGAGCACTTCCTGCACTGACCTTGGGGCTGCAGGGCTGTTTTTCCCATATATTGCCACTCCTCTGTCTGGCTGAAGTAGCCATTTCCCCTCCCTCCTTAAATGCATTATCCCAAAGGCTCTGCCGCTGTCATTGATGGGCTCAGCTTGGCCAGTGGCAGTTTCATCTTGGAGCTGTCTCACATTAGCTCCAGCTGGCAGCAGGTTCTCACAGAAGCCCTCCTGTAGCCCCCCAAATCTGGCCATGCAAACCCAACACAAACCTGAAAGGGGGGGAAAAAACCGCTTAAGAACATTTCTGAAAGTGTCACAGCTGAGCTGATGAAGTCTTTTGAAAACCTGGCAGCATAACAGATGTTTAAAGCTGTGCTCTTCATTATTTACAGTTGAAGAGGTATTTTTGGGATTGCAGTGTATCCATGAAATAAGCAATGAGGTATGAAGGGGTTTGAATTACACAGGAGTTTTTAGGAGCGATGCCTGTAATCCATAACTTCCGCTAGCAGACTCTGCCTTGACATTTGGAGAACTGGCTTTGGCTTCAACCTGAGCATGTTTCACTTCCGAATACTGGTCATGCTTGGCCTCTCACATTTCCAGCTTCCACCCACCTCTCTGCTGGCCATCATCCGTCCCCATGACCCCACACAGACCACGCAGCTCCTGACGTGAGCCTCCAGTCCTACAAAATGCTCAGTTTAAGCAGCAGGAAGTTCAGGTGGAATCTTCCCTGACTTGGAGCGCTCACAGGGCTTGAGTTGTTGAAGCTTTTTCAGCTCAACCAAATGCTTTTCCTTTCGTGCCTGTGGCTGTAGAGCCCCCAGAGTTTTGATTTTTGATTTCTTTCCAGGTGTTAAATAAGTTCAGTGCATTTTCTTTAGCTTAGTTACTGCTCTGGTAGGTAAAGGTGGTTTTTTGCTGTGGTATCAGTAAGATAACTCAGTATAACTTCGTTTTAGGCAGCAGCATCTTTGTTTCCAGTAGTTATTTGACCTTCTCCTTCTCTCCCCTTCAGCAATGGCAGCTTCCAGCAGCAGCAGCAGCGAGGAGGAGCGGAGCCTTCGGGAATGTGAACTTTACATCCAGAAACACAACATCCAGCAGCTGCTGAAGGATTGCATTGTACAGTTATGCACAGTGAGACCTGAAAGACCCATGGGATTCATCAGAGAGTACTTTGAAAGATTGGAGAAGGTAAAAATACAGAATGGGAGGGAAGGAGAGTGGAACAAATTTAAATGTACCTTTCTGATTTAGGGGCTGAGCTGCAGATTTGACCAATGTCTGTGCTGGCTGTTTGAAATTGGAAGTGGTGTTTTAGGAAAACAGATCCTGTTTTCCAGTAGTTTATGCACCTCTGTCATACCAAAGCATGTAGGGCAGAACATAAGGTGACAAGGAGACTTCCCCAGCTGGGATGTAGATGTGAGCCCAATCCAGTGCTTACTCATGGAAGTGATACACAGCATACAGGGGTGTGTCTGGAGCTGGAGAACTGTGGAGTGTGACCTTGGCTGGATGCTGGTGATGGCATTTGGATTCTTATATTGATTTCCAGTAATTTGGGTAGAGCCCAGAAGTGGTGCCAGTGGTGAAGGCAAGGCTGAAGGCAAATTGAAGTATTTGCACTCCAGGTCTCTGCAAGGGCAAGCCTGTCTCTGCCTTCTCTTGGGAGTTCAGTGTTGGTATCTTCTTGTGTTTGTCCTGAGGTCCCTTTGGTGTTCTTGTTGTTGCTGGAAGCATTCTGGGGTCTTGGGAATGGAGAGCAATCGTTGAAGCAGTGATTTCACCCTCTTTTGACCTCTTAATTTTGTGTATGTTGATATCTAAGCAGGTAGGAAAAGAAGCTGCAGTGGCAATGGGAAGATTAAAGGCTTGTGCAGAGGAAAGGTTTATTACAGCTGTACTCAGAACATGGAATTAGTAAATAATGCAGCTGTGACCTTGTGCAGCAGTTGTTTGCAGGTGCTGCTCTCAGTGCTTGTGCAGGGCAGGGAGATATTGATCTTATTTTTTTGTTCTAGTGAGTTACTAATTGCTGATGTAAAGAAGAAGGAAATTATCATTGGAGATCATAAATAAGTCTGGTGGAAATTGTATTTTAATGCAAGTGTTCTGGATAAATACTAGAGAATGACTAAGGGGTGCAGACTACCTGCTATAACTCATAGTGTATCTGGGGAGCACTTTGCTTATGAAATGAAGAGCTGAGTGTTTTGGGGGGATGTGTGTGTGAGTATCAGCAATAAACCAGTGAATAATGAGGTTCTTAAAAATACTTTGTCCCTGCCCATTACAATGCTCCCTTCCCCCCTGGGATTCTTGAGTTTTGAAGTACTGCTGGGTTGGGAATTTTTAAAACATCACCACAGGTATCTATAGACAAAATTTTACCCCATAAACTGCACTACTGTGCTTAGAACAAACCCTAAACCAATCCATATTGGAGATAGAAAATGGGATTATTTGGGTACTTTTGTGCAGTAGATTTATGGTCAACATGCAGTACTGAGGAACTTGATTTGTTTTTTAGCAAGACAACAAGTCCAGCTCTGAATTTAATGACATGAATGTTGGAATTGAATAAGTTGATTTTATTCTGGTGCACATTGGCTCTCTGTGTACTCGGCCAGCCTACACTGAAGCTGAAAATAAAACTGGTTAGGTAATGTTTTTTCCCCTTAAATTGCACTCACAATTTTGGTCAGGGTCTTTTCTCATGGGTCCCAAGTGCCCTCTAGTGCAGCTGTAGCTACAAGTGAAACTGGAGCATTTTTTTCTTGCCTCCTAGGATTTAAAACTTGCTGCAGCTTCCTCTGGGTGGTTTCCCCACTCAGCCTGGGCTGGGCTGAGTTGATGCAGGTAATGTGGTTCCTCCAGAGCCATCAGGTCCCAGAGCAGTGAACATCCTGTGCTGGGCAGAGACTCCTGACAGCCGTGTCTGGAGAGCACAGACACTCAGAGCTGTTGTGAACCAGCTCCAACCCCGTCCTCAGCTCTGCTACAGCAAAAACGCCTGAAACTCAGTCTGCTTCACCTCCCCAAGTCAGGTCTTTGACATCTTTAATAAAGCAGAGCAACTTTTCAATGTGCTTTCTGCATTTTCATCTCTTTGACCGTATCTCAGCTGTCTCAACCTCAGTACCATGCAGTATTTTTTGTTTAAGGTGGATTTTTGAAGGAACTCTGTTGAAAACTGAAGCGAGGTTGCTATTTTCTCTCTCGTTCTCTTGACAAGTCATCTCTTCCACTGCACACAAACAGAGCTGATTCACTGGCATGTTATTAAAATATGTTGGAGAAATTTAAACATGCTTTAGAATTTCTGTTCAGAAACATTAAAATTGCTGCCACGGAGATGGTTACAGCTACTATAGGAATTCAAATGTCCTCTTCTGGGTTATGAAAGCTGTTAGATGAGTCTAATTACTACACGTTGGTTGTATAAATGGTTTTATTTTATCTGTTTGTGGTGTGCTAAGGCCTCTGTTCTCTTTGCTGTGCAAACATGTCTGGTAATACCAATACCTGCTAAAAGCTGTAATAGCTCTCCAGTGCAGGGCTGGGCTGTGTAATGCAGCTTGAGCTATGGAAATTGAATGTAGAGACCATTATTGCAGCCTGCCAGATGAATCCTGGCTGTTGGACTTGACTGTCCTCTGGAATAAGTGCATGGTTGAAATACTGTGTGTGATGCAGTTATGTGCACATCAGGCTTTATAGAAAGCTGGAATTAGGAAGTATGATGGACATGTAGTCACTGTCCCTGTTCCCCACCACCTGCCCTGCTCAGATTATCTAAATATTTTCCCATTTTCCCAAGTGTTTCTTTTGCAAAACAAGCTAGTTTAGGAGGATATATTGTGCAGTTGTGAATTTATGGCAGAGCTTTTTAAAAAATGCTTCTGTAGCTTCTGAATATCTGTTTTTTAAAAAATATGATACAAATTAAATACCCAGAAGAAGTTGAGGCTGTGTCTGGTGCAATGACAATTAGCAGTTTTTGCAATGTACACTGTAATTCTGAAATTGTGAAGGTCTTCTTCAGTAGCTGATAGACTTAAATATGAGCATGTGGAGTGTCATCACTTCAGTATTACTTGCAATAATCTAAATGGACTTAATAAACATCTGTTATTTGTCAGGAAATACAAGGCTTGCAGTTCCTGACTGACACAGAAAACTCTGAACTGCTTCAGCAGCTGAAAGACCAGGATCAACACTTGGATGTAATGAGTAGATGAACTTTATTCCTAAATCTTTTCCAAATCCTGGGAATGGCTATATTGATGAGTAGAGAGCAAACTGAGTGTCTTTATCCACTGTATGTTTGCTGTGAGGAGCTTCCAGACTTGAACAAACACATTTTTCTCATAAGCACTGGCTAAATCCAAAGGTAACTGAGAATAACAACTGCCACTCTCTCTTCAGGCCCTACTGTAATTTTTCTTTGCTCTGTTGGTGTAATAAATGTGGTTTAGTATCAGAAATTATAGAAGGTGTGTATTAAAAAGATGAAAACTCAGATTATAGGATGTCACTCCGTGGCACAGGGTTGTCTGGCAGTGTGTAATATGAATATCTGGAGATTTATGGTTTAGTTGACACAGTGGTGTTTGGAGCTGATGATCTTGGAGGTCTTTTTTAACCTCATTTTGTGGTTCTATTCTATGATTTGTCTCATTCAGGAAGAATCTTCTTGGTGAGTGTGTGTATGAGCTATTCAGAATAAGTGGTATATTTTGAGTTAATACATTTTCTTACCCACTTGTAACTTATTTCTGTGTCCAACCCCTCCTACCTTACTATACTAAAAAAAAAAATCAATATTAAATTTTGAGTCAGACAGAAGTTACCAGTTGTAATTTTTTGTGTTAGTGCAGTTTCCTTCTCCCTGAGTTAGGCATTGCCCTGAGGAATCTCTTGAAGAGTGTTTTGATAACAACTCCCTCACTAAATGCTCCTGAAGTGCTTCAATCTCTGATCACAGTATTTAATATTTTATGTGATACTGGAAAAAGCCTAGCAGCTGATGTTCACTTATTTAAAAAGTGTCTTTTTTAATGGGTTAAGTATTTTGTATGTGAACAAACATGTCCTGTGGTTGATGGTGAGGCAGTTTACACCAAACACTTACTACTGCTCAGGCTATTTTTAATTTCATCTCTGTCGAGACTTGTTCCTCTAAAATCAGACGACAGAAAGGAGTTTTAAATACATTTTGCTGCCATCCTTGGGAAATGTGGCACCATTTTATCAATGGGCAGAGTGCAGGAAGTGAAATGTGAGGCGGTGGAGCTCCTTGGCTCTGGGAGAGGGGGAATGTAAATGCCCAGGAATGGTGATCCCATGGCTCTTTCCTCGGGGTGGTGCTGTTATCCAGAGCCTCAGTGCCCAGCTGGCATCAAGGACACTGGGACAAACCCAGCTTTTATACGGGCTGGAGCTCTGGGAGAACAGATCACTTCTTGTTCTTTCACAGAATGTCCCAAACCTCTGTTTCCCAACCCTGGGAAAGTCATTTGAGCTGTTATGATGTCAGTGCTCTGACTCCAGGGTTGGCTGGTTTGTTTTTAATCTGGTTTTAGTTGATTGAGGTGAATCTTACGAAGAATCGAATTTCTGTGTGTCGAGTTAATTAGAATTTGTTTTATTGTAAGTACCCTGGTCTTCTACAGTTTCACTGCAACACAATAAGCAACTGAGGGAAATCAGGAAAACACGTAACCTTGTGCAGGGTTTGCATGTGGTTTGCATAAAAAAATGCCGCTTTGGCCTGCAGCATCCTTCCTCCAGCTCTTTTGAAAGCAGTGTTCATGTTTCTTTCTCCTAAAATAAATGTTGGTTAATGAGTATCAAGTTGGTCCATGACTCAACCTCTTTCAAAAGCTTCTCATGTAACACGGATTTCTGAGGAATTGCTCCTCTGTCTTTCAACTCCCAGAAGGCTTTAACACCTCGCAGCTGAGGGGAGGAACTGGGGGGTTTGCAGCTGGGCGAGTGCCTCAGCATTTGGGGAATGCCTTCATCACCTGCTGAATACACTGGCAGAAAGTGGAATCAACTTGTTCACACTCACAGTTTAATAAAGGGAGCATAACTCAATAAAATAAACACCGTTGTGATGGGACTGGTAGGAATGAAAGGCACATCTACCACGTGTTTTGAAAGGCCTTTGATCTTGCATGCTGCAGTCTGCTGTTTGCCTTAATGTGGGAATAATGGTACACAGGAAGCTCCCTGGTGTTGGCAGGCTGGGCTGGAACATGATATATGGCTGCTTTTTTTTTTCCCCTCTGGATTATGTGACACAAACATGTCTTCCTTCCTGTTTAGGAGGAAACAAAGCAGTTGTTGAATCAGCTGAAGTCTGGTTCTCGCTCGGACTCCCGGGAGGATGAGATCTCCCCTCCTCCTCCCCTCAACCCTGTGGTTAAATATCGATCACGGCGTGGGGCCATCAGTGCAGAAGTCTACACAGAAGAGGATGCTGCCTCTTATGTTAGAAAGGTGCTCTGACTCTTTATTTAAACCCACCTTCTATCCAGAATATTAAATAACACTGAGTTCCTGGAGCTTGTTATGTCATAATTGCTGTAAAAAGCAGACCTCTGTGTGTGGCTGTTTAACTGGAGGACAGAATAACCTCTCATGCAATTAAACCATTCCTGCATTGCTTAGACCTGTTCCCTTTGAAGCCATGTGTGTTTAGATGTGCATATATTTAGATATATTATGTATAATGTGATATTTAGATGTATTCTGTATAACGTGGTTCCAGTTATTTGGCAGCTGCAACATTTGGCCTAATGGCAGAGCAGAGTTGCTGCTGTTCCCAGGAAGACACAGGTTGCACAGATATTTGTCCTCTTCCAAAACAACTTACAAACTGAGCATGGAATTATTCTTTTCAGTTGCATAAAATAATACAAGACTGTATTTTCCTTGTGTTCAAACTGTCTGTAAACATTAACTGTATTTGGGGTTGTATTTATAGTGCTTGAAGGAAAATGGACAAACTCAGCCAGCGTTTTGTAGCAATTTAAGTTGTTTATTTACCATGGGAAATGCAGAAATTTTTCATGAAAAAATTAACTGTTTGCTGTCTCTGATTCTGTCCTAGGTTATTCCAAAAGATTATAAAACCATGGCTGCTTTGGCAAAAGCCATTGAGAAGAATGTGCTGTTTACCCATCTCGATGATAATGAGAGGAGGTAGGAGGAAACCTTTGTGGGGTTAAGGCTTGTGGAAGGGCAGAGTTCAGCAGAGCTAAACGTGTCACAAATCTGCAGTGACTCTGCAGTGGTCAGTGCAACCACCCAGAGCTCCAGGAGCAGCACTGATGGGTTGGGGGATGGATGTGGGAGGTGCAGGCGTGGAGTTGTGCAGGTTTTTGTCTGATTTTGGTGTCCTCTCCTTCAGTGACATCTTCGATGCGATGTTCCCCGTCACTTACATCGCAGGAGAGACTGTCATCCAGCAAGGCAAGTGCCAGGGTGTGCACGGGGAGTCCCCGGAGGTGGGGAGCAGCCTCTTGTTAGTTTGTGTTTATTTTTTAATGTAAAAGCAGGGTCACTGCAAGCCAGGCAGTTTCTTGTTGTGTTCCCCTGAAGCACAGCTCGCACTGAAGTGAGGAGTGGGAGCCACTGGAGGAAGATGTGGATTCCTTGAGTAGATTTATCTGTTGGGAGTATTGTCCTTTGATGACTCTGTAGAAATGTTATGTCAGTTTATGGATCTGGTTCACCTTTCCAGTAATCCTGGGATTGCTGCTGATCTCCTGGATACCAGTAGATGTCTCCTTTCACGGGGCTGAGAGGAGTGTGAAATCAGCAAAATGTGACATTTCACCCTGCAAACTGTGCAAAAATTTGTCAGCCTTACTGGAGTCTAAACATCAAACTTGGCAGAGATGCCGGTTCTTTCTTAATATATTCAATTCAGTGTATAATCAATTTTTTTTCTCTTCTTTAGGTGATGAAGGTGATAACTTCTATGTTGTTGATCAAGGAGAAATGGATGTAAGCATTCCTGGCAGTTTATTAATGATATGTTCATTCCTAGCAGAAGAATACCCTGATATTTGTAGGCCTCTTCTACAGACCCTGCTTTTAGCAGCTTTTCTAATTTTAAGTTCTTATTTATAGAAGTTTCTTTTGCTCCTTAATGGCTCAGTCTGGCTGCACAGAGTGAGTTTCATAATGAGTGATTTGGACACAGTACAGGTGTTATACGAGTGCAGGGTGGAGTTGAGGTGTGGGGCAAGCTTTAGGAACAACCAGACCTTTTATTTTCCAGCCCAGCTAATTCAGAGCTCTTTATGACACAGCCCTTGTTGAGATTTTATTTCTCAGGAGTCTGTGGGTGCCGAGTGTGTGCATGTGGCGTAGAAGAAATGTCAATGAAAGCACAAATTGTGCTGGGGTTGGAAGCGTTGATAAAACCCTGAAACGATGAACTCTGTGCAGATTTGAGGATTTCCTTTTACTGCCAAGGGAATAGAGGGCAGCAGGACGTTGAGCTGTGTCTGACCACGCTCTGCCTTGCAGGTTTATGTGAACAGTGAGTGGGCGACCAGTGTGGGTGAGGGGGGGAGCTTTGGAGAGCTCGCCCTCATCTACGGCACCCCCCGAGCTGCCACCGTCAAAGCCAAGACGAACGTCAAGTTGTGGGGCATTGACAGGGACAGCTACAGAAGGATCCTGATGGCAAGTATCCCTCACAACCTGGAATTAAGCTTTGGGGTTTATGTATCCTGGGCATCCGACCTTCCGCCTGTGCCTGTCCTTTGCTGGAGTTGTTTATTCCAAGTCCTGCTGTCTCTACTGTAATCAGAAAGGTGATTACTCAACGGGCATCTCTCAGGCACAGGGCAAGGGGGAATCTTGCATTAGTGAGCAAAACAATACCAGTATTAAAATGAACGGAGAGTGGAACAAGGCTGCAATAAATGCTGAGTACTTCAGTAATGTTGCTCAACTGGAATATTACTGAGAGAACTCGATTTCAAAACGTTTCGTCTTGTGGGTTTGGGGTCTGTGAGACAGAACACTGTGTCTGGTTAAGTTTGTTTGTGTCTTCAGTTTTATTTGCAGTAGAAAGAAAACTTACTTTGTGTCCTTTTTTTTTTTTTTGTAGGGAAATACTTTGAGAAAGAGAAATATGTATGAGAAATTCCTTAGTAAAGTATCGATATTGGGTAAGTGAGAAGATTTTTGTTCTGGAGTGGAATCAGTTGCCACATTGTAATGAAGCTGTTACCCAGCATTATGATGATGACAGGCTGTTGTGCTAATTCATCACAACTGCTTCTCTGCATCAATCCAGAGTAACTCTAATTCAGGTCTTGATCACTGATGCACAAGAAATACCCTGACCTCTGTATAAATACAGAGCAAAAGGTGTCATTTGTGCCTTGAGAAGACACTCCAGTAATGAACTCTTAACTCTGTAGAATCTCTGGACAAGTGGGAGCGTCTCACTGTGGCTGATGCCTTGGAGCCAGTACAGTTTGAGGATGGGCAGAAGATTGTGGTCCAGGGAGAGCCAGGAGATGAGTTCTTCATTATCTTAGAGGTAAGTAAGGTCAAAATTAAAAGCTCAGAACTTGACTTTTTTTTTAATTGTGTCCCCAAGCAGGCGCTTGGAGAAGAACAAAACGTAAGAATGTACTTCCAGAGAATCCCTAAAGAAACATTATTTTGCTGGACATGCAGTAGCTTGGATTTAGTTTTTCTATTTTCACAAATGGTACTTCCAGGAAAAAAATAACAAGTTTCTGACTGAAAGCAATCTATCTTTTTCAGAGGGGTAGAGACTGTTGTAGATAGTTGGTAATGCCTTGCTAGTGGTGTCATTGCCTTCTGTCTGCTGGTTTGTGTTGTTTGTGGATTTTTTGCTAGTCATAATATAATATTCCTACTGTTACGAGGAAAACCAAGAAGAAGTCACTGCTGTGGATATGTAAATGTTCAAGATGTTTTATGCTTAGAGAGGAGAGGAGCAGTTGTTGTTATACAGCAGCTAGGTGAACTGTGCAAGGACTGTGAAGTGGTTTTTTAACTGAGGCATCATAAGAGTTATTTCTGCGAAGCAGCTGATTCTGTGTGAAATTCAGTGTTTGGAGTGATGCTGGCTATTTCAGTTGTTTGCTGTGATTCATTGAAGGGCACAGCTGCAGTGTTACAGCGTCGGTCAGAAAACGAGGAGTTTGTTGAAGTGGGCAGACTGGGACCTTCTGATTACTTTGGTGAGTTACACTGTGACAGCTGTGGCTGCAGGCACCACTGTCACCATTTTGCATCGTGCTGTGTCAATGGTAGAGATGAGATGGATTTTTTTAATTACTGTTTTGGACTCCTGTGGTTGCTGTCACTGTCGGGTGAGTATCAGAGTCACTTGGCACTCAGGTGTGCACACAGCGTGTGGTTGTTCCACGCTGCTTTACTGTAAAAGAGGCCTGGTGGTGATTTGACCTGACCTCGCTGCCCTGAGCAGAGCTAAATTTGAAATGACATCATCTTCCTCAGGGCTGTGTCCAGTTGAGTTTCTTGTGTCTCCAGGGATGGAGATCCGACAGCCTCTCTGGGCAATTTCTTTCTCTGTCTAACCAGCCTTGTTGTGGAGAGGTTTTTTCCTTCACGCCTGACAAGAATTTCCTGTTCTGCAGCCTGTTGATTTCTGTCTTTCACTATGCAGCCTGGGTTTGTCTCTGTCACTCATTATGCAGCTGAAGACAGCAGTCAGATAAGAAAACTCCTTCCTTGGCCTTCTGTTCTCCAGGTCAGAAAGGAACCTGGTCAGAACCTGCTGTTGAATGGTTAAATTCAGCCCCCTCCCTCTCAAAGCCCCAAACGTTTTTCTCATGTTTTAGGTAGTTCCTCTCTTTCCTCTTGTTAAAACCTTTTGGTTGTCCAGGTTTTCAGCTCTGGAGATGATGTAAGCAGCAAATCCTCTGTTGGAAGGCCTGAATTGGGATGGACTCGAGTGCATGGGCTCTGCCCAAAGGCCTGCTTAGCTGGGGATCTAGGATTAGACTTCATTCTAGCTGTGTCATTTCATGTTTTCTACTATCTCCCTCTGTGCTCTCTCGAGTTTCCCACTCTAAAACTAAATATTACCACAGTCATGGTGTTCAGGAGCTGCACACCTTTCCTTCAGGGGTTTAACTCTCCCTTACAAGCTCCTTATTCTTTTGCAAGCTTCTCTTTTGGAAGCCACTGAGTTCAGGAGTTTTAATTGGGCGCAGAGGAAAAGCTTTTCTCATTTCTTTTGAACTTCCCTTCTGATAATGCAGGCAAAAGTGTTCTCCAAGGAGCGATGAGTTCTTACCTCAGCCCTGAAAATGGAAAAAACTTAAATCCAAAACAAAGCAAACAAATCCCAAAAGTTGCTGCTGTGGTTTCTTCCACGCTTGTTGCAGGAATGTTAGGGGTTGTTTCCATTGCTGATAACAGGGGCTTGTTGAAAACTTCCATTTCCACATTTGTTGCTCAGCAGTTGAAACAAAGCTTTTGGCATGTTTGCGCAAAACTTAAGAAATGGGGATCCAATGGGACTTCAGAATGCTCATTTTCCACAGCCCCATGACAAAGTCAGAGTCTCTATTCTGGCCTGGAGTGGGTCAAAGGCTTCTCTCTGGTGCATGAATGTTTTGTATGTTTGTATTCTTCAGAACCATGCTCTTGTTGTCCTGAGTTTCCTAGAAATACCAGAACTGAGCAGTACTATTAGAAAAATAACTACTTGTCGGCTAGGAAAATTACATGGTAGATTGAAACATGACCTTTTCTCAAACAGACTCAGGACTGAAAAAATTTTTAGGCTTTTTTTTCAGCGAGACTTGAATGTGGACAGGCTTTTTAATCACACAATCATCAAGCAGGTTTTATTTTTTTAAACTGCCCTCACAGTTGCTTCTAACGTAACTACCAGGTACTTGTTCTGAGCAGTGCTGAAGCCTGAATTACCTTCTCTGCCATTTGAAATGGAGCAGGGTCATTTCTTGACCTGTTTTGCCCGCTGACTGGTAACTCTGTTCCCTCTCTGTGCTGCCCCAGGTGAGATTGCTCTGCTGATGAACCGTCCTCGTGCTGCCACCGTCGTGGCTCGTGGCCCCTTGAAATGTGTGAAGCTGGACCGGCCCCGGTTCGAGCGCGTGCTGGGCCCCTGCTCGGATATCCTCAAGAGGAACATCCAGCAGTACAACAGTTTTGTATCACTGTCTGTCTGAAACCTTCCTCCCTGTCCGAGCCATGCTTCACGAATGCAGACTGCTTTCTTTCCCTTGTGCAGAGCCACATCACCACTGGCATTTGCAGCTTCCTGTCTGGTTAAAAAAAAAAAAAAAAAAGAAAAAAAAGAAAAAAAAAGGAAAAAAAGTAATAAACTGCTTATCATGGCACTGTCATTAATTTAGAGCATATTATTTCTGTGCTCTCTGTCCCATTAAATTAATAGAAAAAGTTCAATGGAGACGTTTGCTTCTCTCTGTGCACCAGTGTCCAACTCAGGCCAGTGCAGCCTTGCTTCAGCGAGGGAGAGACCTCCTGGCACCACGCCATTGCCATACAGTAAGGAGGTGACAGTAAAGGGGGGAATAAAAGTTCTTTTAAAGGTGTTTCTCAAATTGTTGGACAGATTTTAAGGCTGTGGTCATCACCTGCTGTATTTCTTTCCACATGAGAGCTACCCTTGTAACTGAGCTTCTTGGGGCTTGGGGTTTTCTGGGTTTCTTTTTCATTTTCTGGGTACTGTAATCCTGGGTTCAATCGTGAGGCATCAGCTGCTAAGAAAGCCACAGTTGGAATTTACCAGTATAATTGTTCCTGTGTCTGCTGGTTTAAGGTTGCTTAGTTCTGTTCTTGTCAAGTGTAAATCAAAAGCTTTCCAGGTTAATAGTTCTGGTGAACTACTGCAGTTGTTGATCCATTTGCTGACTTGCCGCAACTGATGTTTTTCACTTGTTCTTTCTCCAGCCATAGATCTGCCATTTAAAACTCTTCCTGTTCCAAGTGGCAAGAACCAAATGCTACTTTGATGCCTGACTTTGGTCTCTAGTACGTAGATTGGTGTAAGAATGATGGTGCAGCTGTCCAGCTGTTAGTACTGTTTGAGTGCTTAGATTGGTGTAGAAGTCGAAAGCAAACATTTGATTTTCCCTGTGGCTTGTTTTGTTAATCCTCAGTTGACTTTTCAGAAACAACCATCAGTTCAAGTGACCCTTTGTTACCGGGGAAAATAAACGCTGAGTGTTTTGGCCAGCATCAGTTGCAGGTGACAAGATTGCTGGTCTGTAGAGCTCCATTATTCTTGGTAGAGAATGTGAGGCAGAAAAACTGAATGTTTGAACTTTTCCTGCAACACTCGGTTGTTTTAAGTTTTTGGAGCTGTCAGTTCATCGTTTTAAAAATGGTTCACTATAAATCTAGTTCAAAGCCAAAAGGTGCATTCTCTTTTCTTGCTTATGGAATTTCCACCACACTCGTTTCATCCTCACTCTTTTTTTTTTTTTCCAAGTTCAAGCTGTTGCGGAGTCTTAAATGTATTTCAGCATTTCCCAGCTTTGTGTTCCATTACTCTGTGCTCACCAAGACTTCCCAGAAGTTTTTACTGAATTCCACGGTTCAATAATTGTAGGCAATTTTTAAGGTTTCCTTTAAACTGTAATTTATATCCAGTAGCATAGGTTTGTATTTGGGAGTGACAGCAAGCAGTTTGGCATTTGTTGTGCAACTACTTTAATGATGGAGCCCTCGTTTTATTTCCTTTCTGAGGTGGGGTGGATTCAAATCCAACGTTTTCCCAGGTGTGGAGAGAATCAGGAAGAGTCTGCAAATTGATGCAGAATTAATACTGAAGGTATCAAGCCTTTACAGAAGGTTTCAGGGTAATTCTGAAACTGAAATCCCAAGAAGGGGATTGAAATGCTTGTGGTTTGAGTTCTCTATTCAGGAGATGTTGAATAGAGGATTTCTGCCAGAGTCCTTAAGGAATAAGCAAATGCTACCTTTTTTTGGTTCTTTTTTTTTTTTTCCTTTTTTTAGTAAAACTTTTTTCTTAAGTTTTAACTCTGCAGGTTTTTTTCTTCATATGTGTTCTTTGTGTTACATTAAAGCACCAAAAACTGTGTAAACCAGTTAGAGCTCCACAAAAAAAAAATGCACATTTTTTTTATATAAGGCTTTCTAATCAAGTTTCACTACTGCATCTTTTTAGCTTGCTGTTTACTCCCTTTTGTAGTTTTACCTACAAGATTTTAAGATAAACCAGCTAAGTCTGAGTTAAATATTAAACACAGTTATAGCTTTACCTTTGTGTGCAATTTCAATATGTTTGAAACCACAATTGGCATAGTTTTGCCTTAGCTAACATTCAGGGCTTTAGAAGTAATTTTTTGCTAGTCTATCTTCAGCAAACTGATGAAGTCTATTGCCCTAGGAAGCTATAGTCAACCAGAGGACCATTTTTGTATTGTTACCTGACTCTATAAGTCTGATTTACTGTATGTGCTAATATATTATATTATATTCCTTTTGTTATAGATTGTCCTAATGGCAGGTAAAGCAATAAAATGATTTAAATTCTTAAATGCAATCAGCCTCTTATATTTTATTCCCCACCCCTACCTTCTGTTTTCCCTTGGCTTTAGAGGGTATGTTATGAATGAGGCAGCAGAAAATAAGCAGCTTAATGGATTATCCTGGTGTAAACTCCACAGGGGTGAGTTCAGGTCCTGGCTTCCCCCTGGAGCCTGGAGAGAGCTTGGTCTCCACGTGCCAGCCTGGGAATTCCTCTGGAGCTCTGGCAGTGAGAAGGTACCTGTGTCCTCTTTGGCTCCTGGCAACTTGTTCTCTGCTGCTTTGATCTCTCCCAGTTGTTAATTCCCAGCCCAGCCACGATTCCTGGAGCTCAGGAGCTTTTCCAAGTTGGTTGCTCCCATCTCTGCAAGCCCTTAATGAGCATGGAATGGATCATCATGTATAAGTTGTGGTGGGAAATGGAAAAGGGGGATTTTCAACTGTGATAAAGTAGGAAAAAATTTGAAGAGTGACCTGAAGCAGCTCACACTTGGATGTGTTTTACATCCAGCTCCAAGAAAGCTGAGTCATCCAGCTTTGAACGTACAATAAAAATGGATCTATCATGTAAAGGAGAATAAAAAGAAGAACCCTGATACTGTACCAGCCATTTAAATGTCTGTGGGTTTGTTTCCTTCATCCTGCCCTCCCTTTCCCAATCCCCCCCACTGAAAAAACCAGGCTGAAACCAGAATTTTGTCACCTAAAGTGGAACTTTAAACCCTCCACTTCCAGCCTCATAACTGGAAGTATATACTCTATAACTACAACTTTAATTTAAGCCTATCTTCTGTTGCCATGTACTCCCTGGTGAAGCAGCAGTCACCATTCCACGACAAACCATGGAATGAATTCTGGGTTTGTTCTGTGTGCTGAGAGCACAAAAAGTCACCGGTAGAGGGAGATAAAACTTTGGGAATTCATTGTCCTGGACAGAAATAACCAGCACAGCAAACATGCTTAGAGGGAGTGAAATCCTCTTATTTTCATCTGTTCTCTGTCCACAAGAGTAGAAAAGCCAAGAATCTGCTTGAGACTGTTGAAAAAGTTGGAAATGCAAGGACTTGTCTGAACCACAGTTTGGGGAGAGACTAAAGGAGCCTGGAGTGGGGTTTGTGTTTTGGGTTTTGGTGGGTTTATGTGGGGTTTTTGCAAACCTTTGTGGCTTCAGAATGCCGGAGGAATTTCTTCACTAAGAAACACTCCAAACTTCCTCAAACCTATGAATGGGCACCCGTAGGGCCACTCTCAGATCAGAACTGCAGCCTCTCCTGTGGTTTGCAGTTTGGGAACAGGGGCATTGTCAGATTATTGTGAAGTTGAATGAAGCACCAGCACAACCCCCTGTGAGAAACAGCTGTGGCCAAAAGAGCTTTGTTCCTTCCTTCATCATCCAGGCACTTTTTGGTGTCACTGAGCTCCTTTTAGGTCGGGCAGAATTCCAGCCCATAGGAAAATGAGCCAGTGGTGGTGCAGCAGCCTGCTGGGGGTGCTGCCTGACAGCTTCTGTGCAGGGATTTTGGGATCCTCTGGAAGGTCTGCAGTGCTGTAGGTGGGGTTTGTGTAACTTAAAGGTTAGTTTAGAATGAGTTTCTGGTAGATTGGTTATGGTATGGGGTTTTTGGTTGGCTTTTTTTTATCCCCTTAAGAATGATAAATTATCAACAGAGCTCTCAACTGCTTTCCCCAGGCTGCCAAAAGGCTCAGTGTAGTAATTCCTCACAGTTGAAGGAAAAAGCCATTAAAGAGAGCTTCACTAATCCACTACTCTTAAACCTTGTTGTTGGGAGGTGAAGGGTGAACTGGGAACTGAAATACCCATGATAACTCCCTCCCCACACTTTTTCGGTCCCCAGTTTCTGTTGCATCACCTCAAAATGCACAGACATGGAGAGGGGGGAGAGACTGGGATACCGTTTCAATTTTCCAGCTCATCATGACAACCTAAATGATTTTAAAAGATATGAAGAGATGACCTGAGATAGATTCCCCCCACTCTGGCAAAATGTTTTCCCCAGAAATAGCTGGGTTCTTGAGTTGTAAATACAGTCGTGTGTCTCAGAATGGTTTGATTTTTAGTTTTTGTGTTTTGTTTTTGTTTTTTTTTTTTTTTTTTTTTAGTTTGGGTTTTTTTCCCTGGGGTCTAAGGCAGCACAGAGCTGCCTCTGTTCTATATCCAAGCTGGCTCTTGAGGCAGGTAAGGGACGTGGTTTCAGTGCCCTGTGGGGCTTTGTGTGA
>VYZQ01025540.1:0-21977 GCA_013400655.1 Mystacornis crossleyi | reverse complement strand
CAGCTGGGCACAGCTGGGCACCCACTCCCCAGTGGCGCTGATGGAACAAAGGCCCGTTGTTAGCACCCTATGCCAGAGTTTCTGGCCAGAAGGGTGCGAGGATCCCGCCGCGGCCCCGAGGAGCGCGGGCGGCGCTCCCCGCGCGGTGCCGGCGGCCGGGAGCGGCTGCCCTCGGNCACCTGCGGACTCTGCGCGGAGCCACGCCCACCTCCGAGCCCCGCCCAGCCCCGCCCCGTGCGCGCTGCGGACCCGCACCTGAGCTCCACGTGTCCCTGCTCCATCCATCCCTCCATTCATGCCTCCGTTCCCGCAGGTCCTTGTCCCTGCCCGCGACTGAGCCGGTGCCCCAGCGTCCTGTCACCCTCCGTGCCCAGCGCTGGGGGCTGCGGGCACTGGGTGCGCCCAGAGGCCGGAGCTGGCCCTGCCCAGCGCTGCCCCACTGGTGCTGCCTCGGCTGCACTGACCCCGACGGTGCTCTCTCCACAAGCTGCCCCTTCCCCACGTTTTCCTGCCTTGGCACCTGCGCTTTCCATGCTCTTTTAGCTGCACCAGCTCCCCAGTGCTGTCCTTTGCATTTCTCTTCAGGGGCAAACAGCGGCGAGGAGCCGCAGGTGAGGCTCGGTGGAGGTGCTTCCCTCCCTCTCCGGCAGCCAGCGTGCAGGGAGGATGTAATCCTGCAGCCTCTAGGCCAAGGCTACCACGCTGCCATTGTTCCCAGGGCTCTCCCCTGTCTGGCTGTGCTGTCCCACTGGTGTGCCCTGTTTTTCCTCAGCCCCACAAATGCACCCTGCCGAAGAACAGACAGCACTGTGCTGTGCTGTGCCCTTGCCCTGGCTCCCTTCTCGTTCTGCCAGGGCAGGCACAGTGCAAGCTGCCAGAAACACCACGTGGTAATTAAACAGCGAGGTTCTCTGTTCTACATTTACAAAAATCAGGTAATTCGTGGCAGGCACCCTGTGTGCAAGACAGCCCACAGTGAAAAGTGTCAGGCCTGACCCTGGTGAGTCCTAACACAGAGAAATCCTGCCTGGGACTAAAAGCTGTGTGGTTGTGTAAAAGGTGTGCTGTGTGGGCAGTGAGTGTGCTGATGAGCCAAGGGGTAACTGATATAAGGGCACACATCTGATCCTTCTCCCCTTATATACGGAAAAATCTAGAAAATGCACACAGAAGAAGCCTGTGTTAAGTGATACTGAAGCAGTCAGAAGTTAACGAACAGAGGTCAAATTCCCAGTCCATAGCCCAGCTCAGCTGGCTGTTGCCTGGGCTTTATGATACATTCTGTAATTAAAGGATTATATTTTCCTCCCCTCAAGAGGTTGTCTCTGTGAGCGCTTGAGAATGATGGAACATGGAGGAGGAGACTGGTCTGTGTAAGGAAAGAGGCAGGTTTGTGTGAGCAGGACTTGGAGAACGCTGAATGGCACAGGCAAGGAGAAGAAGGCTGGTCTCCTGGAGTGGCAATCAGGGGAGGCTCTGCACTTGCCAGAGCTGGTGGATATGCTGGTTAGATCCCCTAAGCTCACATTTTTGTAGCTGGCTGCTCTCTAGTTCAGTATGGCTGCCTTGAGCCACGGAGGATCTGGCACGAATATCTGCTAAATGCTCCTAAACTAAACCTCGGCTGCAATTAATGGCAGTTGTACTTTGAACATGTGCTGCAGGATAAGCATCACCCTTGGGTGTTTCGGTGGGACACCGAAACAGTGTGGATATTTTTGACCTAAATCCTTGGCTAATACATATTCAGAAGGGCCAAGGCTCAAAGCTTATATTTTATAAATCAAATCTGAGATTTTCTTTTTATAATTCTTCATGGTCAAGTCAGGCAGTAATGGCTTCATGTTCAACAGATCAAGTTATTTAGATAATGTAGTGGAAATAAATGATATGGATGTTTTACAGTCCTGGCGTAGAGATTATTTCAGGTTTATCTTTATGCAGATTAATAAACTTTTGACTTTTATAAATTGATGTGCCAGGCCCAAAGTGATTTGAGCTTGCACATCCTTGTCATGCCTGCAGAAGACAAGCAGGGCTAACTTCCAAGAGTAGAGGAAGATGAGAAGATTAACTTTTTCATAGATCATTGTCACTTGTGACACTCTAATTATAAAGGTGTCTTTTGCAAACTGTTCATTTTCAAAGTAAATATATCCACCATCTTAAAGACTGCAGTGTTCTGTGAAGGAAAAGGATTACGTTTCTTGGTGTAATTGTTCAGTTACCTTGTATGTCCCCCGATCTTTATTGTTATTAACTAATAGTAATGTAATAATTTTATGACCTTTGTCTTCAGCTTCAGATTACTGATTTGTAGCCTGAGTTCAGTTGCTGGAAGCTGATGGGAAGGAACTGGTTTTATTAGATTAATTTCTGGAGAGAGTTTTGGTTATTGGCTGACACATGTGTCTGTGCATTTTCTTCACAAGATAAAATTATTTCTTAAACAAAACCTTTCTGTTTTGATCCTGACAGGAGAAATGATTGCATTTGAAGCGTGCAGTTATTGGCATGCTAGGTGAGAAATAAAACCCTGTGATAATTTGTCAAATAATAGTCACAAACATCCTCTCAAGTGACTTCAGGGTCAACTTTCAAATAAATTCTTTGCAGGTGCACTTTGGCATAATTCAAATTGGTCGAATAAATTACTGATCTTTTACCTAATTATCAAAGTTATCAGTGTAAGTAAAAACGTCCAGGTAAGAGAGAGAGAAGCATATGGAGGAAACAAAGGGCAGCTGGGATTTTCTTAGGGCTTTTTACACCCATTGCAGGGCTTGCACTGCAGGTTGAAAGCTGCTGGTGTGTGTTGCACATTATGTATTTGTTTATATATATATATGTTTACATGATTTATAACGAACATTTTAGGTAAAGGGGATATTTTTGAAGCAAGTGCCTTGCTTTTTCAGGAGTTTGGCATAAGCAGGCTGTGGGTATTTTTGTAGGATTAGGACATGAGCAGTAAGAAGCAGACGAAGACATATGCCAATTTTTCCTAAAATAATTTCCAATTTGTCACAAAATTGCCTCCAAGCAGAGAAGTTTTGAGGAGATTATTCTGATTTGGTAAAGATTTAGGTCAGAAATAACAGGATTTTTTAGCTCACATGCATCCTGCATGGCATGGGAATTACAGGTTCCTGGCATTTATTTGCTCAGTAGCTTTGTCACTTAGTAAACCCACCCATCTGAAGTGAGTGCAAATAAAGCACTTTTTGGTGTAGTGGTATTGGATATTGTCTCCTGAAGATTCCAGCCACGCTAAGTTGCTGTGACGAAGCCCCTGCAAAGGCAGCAGAGGGAACAGCCTCGCCAGAGGGGTGAAGCCTGGGTGGGGTTGATCCCGCACCACCTCGGGCTGTGATAAACCCTGTCCCTTGTGCTTTCAGAGGCTGCGGAGTGGCGTTATCAGAGATCTTGAGCGTCAGAACCAGAAAAAGGAGAACATTCGCCTGTTAGAAGAGCAGATTGCTCTGACAAAGCAGCTCGTGGAAGAAAGAGACAAGGCGCTAATGGAAAAACGTTCCCAGCAGTCCTAGGCACAGGCCTGGCTCCTTAGAGGTTTGATTAAAGACGTTTGGAGGTCATTTGCGTCTCACTTCTTGCAGTTGTTTTAACAAACAGAGGCAATCTGTGAAAGAATGCTTATTTTGTTTAAGTTATAACCCAGCCTCTGAAGCTTTAGGGCAGACAAAAACCCATTTCCTCTGTGATTGGTACTTGGACTGTGCAGACTTGGCTGTGGCACATCCCGTGTGGATGGACTGAAGGCGGGGAGGAACAGCTCGTTCTGCAAGCTCCCTCTAGGATGGCCAACAACGTTCACATGAGCGGGCTGCTCAGCCGCCATGACGATGAAGCCACCAGGACCTCCACCTCCGAGGGCCTGGAGGAGGGCGAGGTGGAAGGGGAGACTCTCCTGATCGTGGAGTCCGAGGACCAGGCTTCCGTGGATTTATCGCACGACCAGAGCGGGGACTCCCTGAACAGCGACGAGGGGGAAGCGTCCTGGATGGAGGAGATGTCCTATTACTGTGAGAAGTGCCAGAAGTGGATCCCAGCAAGTAAGGCTGCCAGTGGTGTTGTGCCTGGCTGTGGTGGGTGTTTGCAAGGTGTTTGTGCCGTCCTGCATTCCTGTTCTGCAGCTTGTTTGGCGGTACCCCATCCTGTGTTGGTGGATGATGCCTGCGGGCAGCGGGTGTGTTAGACACTTGAGTCCCTGAGCTGTGTGTGTCCAGAGCTGGTCTCTCTAAGGAAGTCAAACTGTCTTCTTTCATTAGTCGAGCTCACTGAAGTTCCGAAATGCGCCCACCCTCACAATTCTTGCAGCTGTTTCGGGGCTTGGGCCGAGCGACCTGACCTCTCTGCTCACTCAGATAAAGATAATGAGCCTTGCTGTAAAGCTCTAGGGAGGAAAATTACTTTATGTGTTACTATTTTCTTCCTCCCTGTTGATTTGTCACATCTGTGGAGCATGTGCCTAAATCTCAACCTTAATGTTTTCCCAATAATGTGAATTTAAGTTGGCTTTCACAGAAACATGCCCAGCTTTCAGCAGCCGGCTCTGGAGGGTGTTTGGAGCAAGCTGCAGAACTTGATGCCTCTGCTCTGACACTCGACATAAGATATATGCTGTTAGCAGTGTAATAGACAACTTTCCTTTCTAAATTCTGGAATATCTGATCTGTTACTACATCCAAAAGCCAGATATTGCTAAGCGCTGGTTGGCTTTGGTTTTGGTGGGGGATTTTTGGTTTGGTTTGATGTGGGGGTTTTGTGGGGGGTTTGTTTATGGTTAGAAATAATGAACTGTTTCGGTGGCACCTGCCTTACGGATAGGCCAGAGCTGCCCTTTTTTGCCTTCTTAGAATTTGCCAAAATTTATAGTGTAAAAATCTCCTCTCAAGGCGTGTTAGTGAATGTTTAGGTGTTAATGTAATGAAACCAACATTAGACTATTAAATTACTATGCAGTAAAGGGAAATACTAACTTTAAATGTATTAATTGAAAATGGAGCAGAGTTAAAGGTAACATGGGCTGTCTCATGCTGGAGCACTTGATTTAGCACTAAATTTGTTTTATTTTACAAATATGTTCGTCTCTGCAGTTGCTGTGGAACAAATTCAAGGAGCAGAAAAGGCCAGTTGCAAAGCAACAGTAGCCACATAAAAATGTGCAGAGTAAACGACTGTAAAAGGGAAATACTGTGCTCTTTCCTCATCATTCAGTTCTAGGGAGTTCAGTTGTCCCTTGTGAAAATTGCTAATGTGCTCAGGCAAATAATCACTTTTTTACATTGGATTGCCATTTAGATATTCTCCTAATCTATCAAGTGTGGGGGATTTTCCCCTCATCAGACGCAGTTGCAGCTTTCATTCTGCAATTCACTATGAAAGCAGGGCATCCATGTGTTAAAAATGCTTGATCTGGTATTGTTACACAGTAAAAGAGATCCTTGTAGAGAAACACCTTTTGAGTGTGACTTTTCAGAAACACTCTAGTCTTAAGAGTTTCCCTGTCCTCTGATGTCATTTTTCAATTTATCATACTTCTGTATATTAGCTTCTGGTGAGTTTAGAAGCCCCGAGTAATATGATTTTTTTTTTCCTCTGCTGCAGAAACACAGAATTAGAGCCTGTAACTTTGGGTGCATGGGGGTTTACAGGTGACTGTCTTGCTTTTTTTCAGACAAATGTGATCTTGGACGAAATCCAAATTTCCTTTGCAGCACTTTTTCCTATAAAAGGACAAAAATTGATTTTTGCCTTTTCATTTTAGGTCAACTGAGAGAACAGCTCAGCTACCTCAAGGGAGATAACTTTTTCAGATTTACTTGCTCTGATTGCTCAGAAGATGGGAAGGAGCAATTTGAACGCCTGAGATTAACATGGCAACAGGTAAGTGAAATGTTTGCGCCAGCAGAACAACCGTGGGACTTTCTGAAATTGTTGTTTGTTTGTTGTGTGTATGCTACCTGGAAAAGGACGATCAGGTATTGGTAAGAAAGGAGCATTTGCATAAGCTTCAGAAATTAGTTAGCTGAGGATTGCCTGCACATGACAACTTCGGCATTTGGCAGGAAAATTGAAAGATAATCATACAAACCACATTCCTTTTATTTTTTTTTCCCTTCCCCTTATGTTGCTCATGAATTCATGGCTTCAAGCAGGTTTGGAAAAGCAAAATACAGGCAATTTGGCATGAACAGTTTTTTTGTATATAAGAAAATGTAAAATTAGTGATGTGGCAACATAGAAGCAGAAAGCTTGCCAGCTCCCTGAATACAAAGTTCGACCCTGGCTGCTTATGCACTAGCATCAGTTCTTGCTGGAATTCACTGTTTCAATCATTTGCACACCTGAGCAATCAAAATAACATCTATTTGCATCCTTTGGGACAGTAATGGTGTGTTGTCTCACAGAAGATCACAGAATCACAGGTTTAGCTAGGATGGAAAAGACCTTTGAGATTGTCAAGTCCAACGCATGACCCAGCACCACCGTGTAAAACAGCCCGTGGCACTGAGTGCCACATCCAGGCTTTCCTTAAGCACCTCCAGGGATGGTGACTCCACCAGCTCCCTGGGCAGCCCATTCCAATGCCCAGTCACCCTTTTTGTAAAGAAATTCTTCCTAATGTCCAGCCTAAACTGCCCCTGGTGTAGCTTAAGATGTGTCCTCTTGTCCTGTTGCTGTTGCCTGGGAGAAGAGGCTGAACCCCCACCTGGCTGCACCCTCCTCAGGGAGTTGTAGAGAGTGATAAGGTCACCCCTGAGCCTCCTCCTCTCCAGGCTAAACACCCCCAGCTCCCTCAGCTGCTCCTCATAGGACTTGTGCTCCAGACCCTTCACCAGCCTCACTGCCCTCCTCTGGACTCGTTCCAGCATCTCAGCGTCCTTCCTGAACTGACAGGCCCAGAACTGGACACAGCACTCCAGGTGCGGCCTCACCGGCGCCGAGTACAGGGGAAGAATCACTGCCCTGTTCCTCCTGGCCACTATTCCTGATACAGGCCAGGATGCCATTGGCCTTCTTGGCCACCTGGGCACACTGCTGGCTCACGTCCAGTCTGCCATCAATCAGTACCCGCAGGTCCCTTTCTGCCTGGCTGCTATCCAGCCACACTGTCCCCAGCCTGCAGTGCTGCAGGGGTTGTTGTGGCCAAAGTGCAGGACCAAGCACCTGGTCTTGTTAAACCTCCTGTTGTTGCATTTGGCCCATGGATCCAGCCTGTCCAGGCCCCTCTAGATAGTGTCAAAGGCTTTGCTGAAGTCCAGGTAGACAGTTGTAATCCACAGCCTTCCCTGGATCCTCCAGGCAGGTCAGTTGGTCATAAAAGGAGATCAGAGTGGGCAAGGAGGACCTGCCCCTCCCAAATCCAGGCTGTACGTGCCAAGTGATGGCACTCAAGATGATCTGTTCTATAACCTTGCCAGGCACTGAGGTCAGGTTGACAGGCTTGAAGTTTCCCAGATCCTCCTTCCAGCCCTTCTTATGGATGGGTGTCACACTGGCCAACCTTCAGCCATGTGGTACCTCCCTGGTGAGCCAGGAGTGATGGTAAATGGTGGAGAGCAGCTTGGTGACCTCTTCCGCCAGCTCCCTCAGCACCTTAGGAAGGAACCCATCAGGTCCCATAGGCTTGTGAGCGTGCTTCCTCCTGGATTACTGGGAGGTATTCTGCTCCCTGTCTCCATCTACCTGCTCAGGAGGCCACTTGTCCTGAGGACAAGCTGTCTGATTGTTGAAAATATCAGCCTTGCTGGCCTTCTCCTGATTCTCAGCCTTATCGTCATATAAGATAATCTGGAACACCAGCTGTAACTCCTGCACTGCCTTCTCCTGGTGGCCAGTGCAGGGGAAAAGGTTGGTGCAGGCGTCTGTGCTGGCAGACTGGCAGAGTTTCACCAAGTTCCAAGCTGGGAAAGCAGAGGCTGCTGGCATTGCCCAGGTTTCTTCAGAGTGCCATAGGGAAGGGGCAGACAAAATGAAAATGGGTGAGGAAGAAAGCTGTGACCACCTCCTTGGGCGTCCAGCAGCCAGAGCTGCTGCTGCTTCTGGGTAAGTGGAATTGAGGGAGGTGGTCAAATTAACTTACCTGAAGCAGGAAAAATGGGGACAGTGATTTCTGGATTTTTTTTTTCAGAGTATGTGGCCTCACCAGATCCATATCTTCGGCCAGTTGAAAAGAGAATTATTTTTGACGTCCTGAGGCACTTTCCCACATGACTTTAAAACTCACAAAATCCTAGTTATCAAACTGAGAGGGGTTGTGAGGTAGAAATAGAGTGAAGGGGACATTAAAGCTGTCCATACTTCCTCATTTTGACATCTTTGACAGTGCATCCCAGAAAGCCAACATCATCTGTGAGGAGACCCATGTCTAAGAAAAACACATTTCAGACTTCTCTGAGGGCGAAGTCCCTGTTGGAAGTAGTGCCAAACTGAGGCTGCGTGATTGCTGAAAGATGATCCCAGCCTAGCTGATTTTAGTTTAGTTCCAATAAACTAATTAAAATTAATTAAGTAAATGTAATTAACAGTTGGTCACCTAGGATTTACTTGAAAGAGGTGAGATATTTTTCAAACCTGTCCTTTAGTTTGGGTATGTAACAGGTCAGAGTGAATTTGGTTGTGAAGTGTGTGCAAGACCATTGTCACATGTTTCTGATGTACTGGATAGTGGCATTACTTTTGACCTTTTTTTTTTGACCTTTTTCTGAAAGACTGTTTCCCTACCTCCACATTACATTCAGACCCCAGCTGTACTGTAATTCATTTATACAACAGCTGCACAATTCTTGTGTCTCAGCACAAACCTGCCTAACTAGGCAGCTTGTTATTCCCCTGGGATGGAGAAATCTCTGGAAGAATGTGCATCTAACAATAGAAAGACAAGAATGGGCAGCATGAAAGCAGGAAGAAGACGGATTGCAGAAGTTGCCTATGAGATGTTGCAAAAATAAGATATTTATGAGGGAGCAAAGATTTTTGTGTGGCAGCTGTGGGGGTCTGTTGAGCAGAAAAAGCAGAAAGGGTTCACTTGTGTCCAACACTTTCTGTTCCAGGTTGTCATGTTGGCAATGTACAACTTGTCTCTGGAAGGAACGGGCCGTCAGGGGTACTTCAGATGGAAAGAAGACATTTGTGCTTTTATTGAGAAACACTGGACTTTCTTATTAGGGAACAGGTAAAGGCATGATATTTCCCTGAGGGTCTGGTTGGTGAGCCAAAGGAATTAAAACCTGTTGTACAGAGGGACAAGAATCCTGGCTAATTTGGTGACAGCTCTGTTGAGCCTTACAAATGATAAAAAGGGAGGATTTAATATTGAGAATCTGAGTGCAGGCATTACACTTGAGAAAGAATCAGCATTTCTTACTGGGAAAAAACAATCCCAGGAATGTCACACAAAAGCAATACAAATGCATGTATTTTGGATTATTTCTTATATTCCTTTAGGCAGCATATGAACCTGCAAAGACTGAGTTTTTCTAAACAGTCATAATGGATGGGCTAATCCTGGTATTGCCAAACTTTAGGGACAAAAAAGTGGTCCAGCAAAGTGCTACATTCCTTGGCTTTAAAGCTTGCAAGGACCAAGTTCTTCAACAAGAACCAAGCCTCACTTTTTAGAGTGTTTTGGATCTTAATGAAATGGCTTTTGCATAGTAGGTGTTAAACAATTGGAACGTTTTTCAGTGTGTGTAAAGACACTGTCAAGAGTAGGAACCCCTCTCGTAAAAGGCAGCCCTCATTTCCCAGGTGAACAGCACATTTTCTCTGAGCATGCTGAAGCTGTTAATGCATGTGTTGTGGAGGCAGGAAAGGAACTGAGCAATCCTTGGAAGTTGTAGATTTGATTGACTTCACAGCTTCTTTTCTTCCCCAGGGATTTCTCTGTTGTAAGATCTGGCCTTTCTTCCGAACCAGATTTGGTCTTTGGCTTTGCTTTCAGTGCTTGTCTGTGCCTCCTTGCGCCGTTCTCAGAAATGTTAGCATTTGTCCTCTCTGGAAGCCACAGGGACCCTGACAGTGGGGCAGCTGATGGCCCACTGTCCCTCATTCAGGGAGCTGCTGCCTCCCAGGGTTTGCTGCTGCCTTTTGAGACTTGCCCCGGGAACTGGGCACTCCTTGCTCTGATTAAAATTCAGAGTGATTCCTGGCCCCAGACACAGCCTTCCCACTTGCCTGGACAAGCCACGCATGGAACAGAGACAGCTAAATCGTGTGTGTAGCGGTACAAGCCGTGCAATGCTCTTCTTCCTCGGCATATTGAAGTGCAGCTTATCCAGATTTACTGTAACACTCCAGACTTTGAGCTGGGGCAGCTGGGTTTGATCCCCCACCTTTGAGGTTCAATGCCCCAAGGTGTGTAAGTGCAGCACTTGGGCAGCAGTGAACACCAACTCAGCCAAGCCTTGGCAAGTGCAGAAGTTTCTGCCAGTGCGGGGGTGCAAAGGCAACAAGAAATCCTGAGATTCTGTGCACCATGAACCTGATTGTCCCGAGTCCGAGTACCTCAGTTATTGGCTACAAGGGCAATCCTTCTCACCTCTTCCCTAAGTGACATCTTAGTTAGCCCTGTGACCGGTTCCTAGAGGAACAAAAAGTGCTCAGATGCCCAGTAAAGAGTGCACTGCCCAGGAGAGGGAAAGGCTTAAATGAAGCTCCCTGCCTCCAAGGGGCCAAAAAGTGCTTCAGGAGGAGTTCAGTGTGTGTGCATCACTGCCACTGGCAGAAACACTCTGTTCAGGATGGAAGCACAGCTGGTGAGTGGGGACCTAACCCTTGTTTTCCTCTCTCCCACCACAGGAAAAAGACCTCAACATGGTGGAGTACAGTTGCTGGCTGTCTCTCTGTGGGGAGCCCCTTGTTTTTTCGCTCAGGGGCACAGGAATTTGGAGAACCGGGATGGTGGAAGCTGGTTCATAACAAACCCCCAACCCTGAAACCTGAAGGAGAGAAGCTGTCAGCATCTGCACTGAAGGCAAGAGGTAACTCTGTCCCCACTAGTGTATTTCTTGCTGGGCCAGAGCTGGGAAATGTGAGAAGAGTTCAGTTAAAACCATGTGTTGTGAGCGTGGAGTTCCTTAGTTTTGTTCTGCTGTAATGGTTGACTGAAGAGAACTCTGGTGCGTGTACTGTAGTGTGAGAAGCTTGTTACATTTTATTACGTTTTTGCATTGTGCTGATTTAAAGGGTTTTGAGGCTTGTGCAGAGTGGTTTCGTTTGGGTTTTTTTAGCTGAAATCCACAATTTTTCCATTTCTCATTACCCTGGGGAATGTCTTTTATCTTTTGTCACTAGATGCAAATTCTCCTCTGTGTAGAGGAACAAAATTTGGGCTTTAATGAGGCTTTAGTCATACACCGGCTTAATGCTACACGTCCCAGAGCGAATTTCTTGTACACACGGAAAACCCATCTTTTAAGCTTTGTAGTCAGTGTATTTTTGACTCTTTAGTGGGTATCCAGTGACTCCAGGAGCTCAGTGTCTGTCAGAATAAGCAAACTCCCTTCTTTAGCAGCTTCCAAGCCGCCCCTGGATCCCATCATTACCGTGGAAGGCCTTCGGAAGCGGGTGAGCCGCAATCCAGTGGAGTCGGCCATGGAGCTGAAGGAGAAGAGGTCTCGCACTCAGGAAGCCAAGGACATTCGGAGAGCCCAGAAGGAGGCGGCCGGGTTCCTGGACCGGAGCACTTCCTCCACTCCTGTGAAGTTCAGCAGCCGCTGCCGCCGGCCCGATATCGTCCTGGAGAAAGGAGAGGTCATCGACTTCTCCTCCCTGAGCTCCTCCGACCGCACGCCTCTGACCAGCCCCTCTCCATCCCCATCCCTGGACTTCTCTGCTCCTGGCACTCCTGCCTCGCACTCGGCCACTCCCAGCCTGCTCTCAGAAGCAGATCTCATCCCGGATGTCATGCCACCACAGGCGCTGTTCCACGGTAAGAGCCGCTATAGGTTTCGTTTAGTGATGAACCCTGTGCAGTTTTCTAGGAAGATGTTATAAAAAAGAAGCTCCCAGTGAGCTGCAGAATCCTTTCAAAATGAGATGGAAAGTAACTGGTAATATTCTGTTGTCTTAGTTGAGTGTGAGAATTGACTGGTTTTCCACAGTTGTATCACCAGCTTCTAAGGCCAGGAGAAAGCCCCATTATCATTTACTGAGGGATCCTGAATAAATAGTGGGTAGATTTCACACAGCAACTGCTGGACCACTCAGCATAAGCATTTCACTGCAACACAGATTACACTGTTAGATAGCAACTCTAGTTCTGTCTCAAATGTTTTTCATGGGAGAAATTTTATTCCCATGCTAATGTCCCAATATTTTATAAGTTTGAATGTGCTGATTAACAGAAGCTAAATTTCAAGATTGCAAGCAAGATTGCAAAGCAGTGATGCAGGCTGAACACTCTTAGTTCCTTAAGGAGCCAGACTTCGGGGTGACAGGAAGAATAGCGAGGTTCTGTAGAGGACAGAACCTCTCCAGGGTATGCTAGGTGAAGGTACAGCTCACCAGCTTGAGCTTTTGATCCCCAGTCTGTGGGAATTTTCAGCAGCGTTCCTCAAAGAATATGAGCCTGCAGCTCAGGAGGGACTCTGTTTCCAGATGCCAAACTACAAGACACTTTAGGAGCAGGATTGCTTCTGTCTCCTGAAATTGGACTCTTTACAGCATCTCCTGTCCAAAATCAGGAGATCCAGGAGTATATAGAAAATGAAATGTGTTGGGTAAACCCACATTATTGTTCCTTAGCAGAAAAGTGCTGTGACAGCCATTTTTGAAATGGGGCTTTGATGTTTAAATTACTTTTTTCCCCCCTGGATTATTTTGATCTGTTCCACAGATGATGAGGAGATGGAAGGAGATGGAGTCATAGACCCAGGAATAGAGTATGTGCCCCCTCCCAGTGGCACAGCTGGTGCTAGCACCATGATAGCAAGCAGAAAAAAAGTGAAGACAGCTGAGCAAATCAAGCAAGAGGTGGAGAGTGAAGAAGAAAAAACAGAACGGATGGAAGGTGACAGTGAAGATCCTGAAGAGTCAAACGCACCCTTGCAGGTGAGAGGACGAGACAAGGGGAAGCCACAGCTGGAGAAGGATGCTAAACCCAGAGTTCCCAAGCACACCTCAGTTAGCATCTATGAGGAAAAGCTGCTGCTGAAGAGACTGGAAGCCTGTCCCAATGCTTTGAGCATGACCCCAGAGGCCCGGAGGCTGAGGCGCAAGCTGCTGGTCAGGCAGGCCAAGAGGGAAAGAGGACTCCCACTCTTTGACTTGGACCAGGTTGTGAATGCTGCACTGCTCCTGGTTGATGGGATTTATGGAGCCAAAGAAGGCAGTGTCTCCAGGTCCCCAGTAGGGCAAGCAACATACAGAACTACTAGCCAGGACTTCAGGATCTTGGACAGATACCAGGTGGGTGTTCCCATATCTAAGTTAGCTTTTGGCACAGGTTATTTTAAAGCTTTTGCTGCCGACAGCAGTGTCACATTGAGGTTATCTGACTCTGAAAGTGAAAAGGATTATGTGAACAAGACTCATTTTGGCTTGGGGCTGTGTCCCCACCAATGCTCTCCTAAGTCCCTTTCTTCTTGGGACATGCTGGTGCAGCACTGCTGTCTATCAGTGTCAGCAACACAAATGTCGATGTCTTTGTACTCCAGCCCTGCCCAAATGCTGATGGTGGAGGCCTGGATGTACCCAAACAGGCAGGTGCTCTTTCATGTGTGTAGGAGGGAGAGGACTTGCAGCACTTTTAGGTTTGGGCACCAAATTTGTGAGTGCACAGCAGAGTGCAGAGGTGGGACCATTGTGGTCCAGTCCATCCTGTCACGTTGAAAGGCCCTTATTCTTCCTCCATGTTATTCCCTTCTTAATCACTGACTGATGTGCAACTGTTCTGCTTTTTTTTCTGCATCCAGACAATGCTGCCGGCCACGAAGGGATATCGCCAGCAGACAACCAAGTTTCTGTATCGCCTGGTAGGCTCAGAAGACCTGCTGACAGACCACAGTATTGTCAGCCCTTACACCTCCCGTGTCCTTAAACCCTACATCAGGTACAGAAGGTCTGAGCTTGCTCTTGGCTTGTGCACCGCCAGCCCACGGAGAGGACACCTTTCTTGGGCAGTGCTCCTCACTCCTCCTCAAAGTACAACCCAGTGCACCATGGTAACCCTGAAGGGATAGTGTTTGGTTTAGCTGAGTAGTGGAACGGATTGCATTGGGAAGGGGAATCTCCAAGAGGGGGCAAGGGCAGAGAGGGCAGTGCTGTAGCCATTCAGTGCAAGTTGCACCCGCTCTTGGTTCAGAACTGTGATTTCCTTGCTCATGCTGTAAGGAGAGACTGGCTGGCCACGTGGTGGGTCTGGAAAGTGTCCTGGCCTCTGGCACAAGGGTGCTTTTGCTGAGCTGGGAGCTGTTTTCCCACATGAATGGAAGACTGTTCTTTTTTTTCTTCAGTTGAGCATGTCAGAAACGATTTCATGGGCAATACCCATTTAGCTGCAGTGGCAGTTCTTACTGCTCACTTGCTTTTTGTGTTTCCTTTTCATGTTCTGGCAGACGTGATTATGAGACAAAGCCCCCAAAACTCAGGCTGCTGGCAGAAATCCGGGCGAATCCGCACAGGAATGATCTCAACTGGAAGGCTGAGCCAGAAGCACCCATTGATTACTGCTACGTTCGTCCTAATCACATCCCCACTATAAACTCCATGTGCCACGAATTCTTCTGGCCTGGTAAGATTCCTCCAGTGCTTGGGTTTCTACAAAGGAAGTGGTTTTGTTCAGAAAAAAAATGTTCTTGGGCCAAATCTTTCTTCAGTTGGTGTCTGGCTCAGTTCTTAGATAGCCGTTTTCTGATGTCACAGGAATGCATTTGAGGTGGAGACGTGGGTTTGGTGTCTTTGTCTCTTGAGATCACGTAGAACTGGGCAATTAGGCCCTAATTAGCACAGCATTTATAAAAATAGGTGCCAGTAGGAGTAGTCTGGTAGTTTAGTAGTTAACTAAACTTTAGTAGTTAACTAAACGTCCAGTGAAATGTTTTGCAGAATCAAGAGTTGAAATAAACAGTTTTATACCAGAGATTACTGTTCAATACCTTTGTGAGAATGTTTCTTCCAAGCAGTCGTAAGCTGGATGTGTTGGAGTGAAAGTTAGGAAGTCAAATGAGGAGTGGCTGAGGTCACTTGGTCTGTTCATCGTGGAGGAGAGGAGACTGAGGGGAGACCTCATCATAGTCTACGGCTTCTGAGGAGGGGAAGCCAGAGAGGTGGGCACTGATCTCTGTGGCAACAGGACTCAATAGATCCGAGAGAACAGCTCTGAAGCTGTGTCGGGAAGGTTTAGGTTGGATATTAAAAGAAGGTTTTTCACCCAGAGGGTGTTGGGCACTGGAAGAGGCTCCCCATGGCAGTGTCATAGCACCAAGCCTGCCCAACATGAGCTTGGACAACACTCTCAGGCACATGGTGTCACTCTTGGGGTTGCCCTGTGCAGGGCCAGGAGTTGGACTCAATGGTCCTTGAGGGTCTCTTCAAACTCAGCTTATTCTGTGATTCTATGAATTGCTTTTAGAACTGCAGGCTCTGCTGTGATGTCCTTTATCTCCTCAAGCCTCAGTATTTACAAGGTGTGGGAAAGATTAGGTTTGAATTTTTCTGTGCCATTTCTGGAACTGCAGGCTCTTTGGGGACAGTGGGTGCCCTTTCTGGGAGCAGTTACGAGGCTGCACTCTTCAGTTCTTCTGAAATAATAATAGGGATGTTCATCTGCTGCACGCATCAGCTGCTGATCAGCAAACAGCGCGGCAGACTAATTTAGAAAAGCCCAGTACAAACAGTCCACACCTTTATTCCAGGTAACTGTTTGTGTTTTGATTTGCAGATAGTGATTCAGCAGGGTTGTAGTTCAGCAGTGCCCATATGCCGCAGTCAGGATGGGAGCTCTTTGTGCTACTCATTACGCAGATTGCACAGTGTGGGGGGAAATAACCTGGCACACCTTTCCTTTCACAGGCTGTTTCAGAGCTCCTGAGAGACACTTGCAATCCCAGCTGAGGCTGAACCGCTTTGTCATAGTCTCTCCTCTCCTGATAATGCATTTGAAGTTCTGGCCAAGTAGGGTTGCACCTTCATTAAGTTCTTCAGGACTCACCCAGTTTTATTTAACATAAGGAGCATGGGTGTGTTCCACCCAAGTGTGAACTGTTCATCATTAAATCAGAAAGCTGACACTCCCATCAGTCTTCAAACACAAATCCAAATCTTTTCCATGGTGAAGAATTTCTGAGGCTGGGATATGATTATTGCACCTTGGTTTTAGGAGAGGGAAGTGAGGAGGTGATGCTTTGGGAGGTAAAGCCTGGATGTAAAGGGTTTAGCTGGTACAACTTCGGGGTGGTGGGCAGGGATATGCAGCTGGGTGAGCATCATTAAAACAGCACTTAGTTCTTCTATCTCTCCACATCCTTCCTTTCAGAGCTTCTTCCCTCTCCCAAGGCAGAACCACATTTGCAGGTAGTGACTGCAAACGAGCTGATGGAAGAGAGATTCCCCGGTGTTGTTCCTTCCAGTGCCTTGTGCCTTGGTGCCCTAGCGGGAAACCTCTCCCTGGCGGGAAACAGCTCCAGGGATGAGCCATCCTGAGCTAATCATCTTCTTACAGGAAAAACTGCACCACTGCAGGGACGCCAGTGTTCCCCGGGGCAATGAGTGCTCCTGTCCAGACACGCTGCAAGGCACTCCACAGGCAACGGCAGCCCTGGATTAATTACGCTAGCTCCCTATTGCCAATCGATTCCTCCCACGTCCTGCTCCACCCAGCTTACTCTCGAGCAAGAAAATAACTCACCCACTTCTTCGTGCCTGGTGCCTTGTGAAGTCTTGCATCTCATCAAGAGTGATTACTGGAAAACACACTCTGCTGTTTTGTTACCTCATGTTCCAAATATATTGCAGTTGCCAACTTAAAGCTGAAGCAAACGTTTCTGGCACATTTCCTGTGTGTCTTGCATCTCACTGGGGTCTGTCCACACAAATTGCCAAGCAGTCAGTCTTCACTGCCTCGAACTGCACTGCTTGGTGCTAACAGGCTGTGTGGGTGCTCTAGAACTGCATCAGCAAGGTGAAGAGGCAAGGGAACAAACTCCCAGCCTCTTTTTGTGTCCAGCCTCTGACTCACAGAAGCACCGCTGCCTGAGAGGCTACTTCGGCCCCCAGATTAGAGAAGTAGGATGCTAAAAGCAAGTGTTTTGATAGCATTGGAAGCTCTGTGGTCAGGTTCACAGTGCAGCGCCACAACCAGCTGAGCGTGCACAAGAGACAGCAGTAAGAACTCTAGGCAAGGCGGAGGAAAAAGATAGGAACCATAGGCAGGTAATGCTACCAAAGCTAATTTTGTGTGCACTGCTTGTGAAGAGAGTTAAGTTTCAGTTTCATCCTTGAGTCACTTGAAAGGAAATCAGCTTTGTAATTTTTTCCATGCAAGCTTCCCTGCTAAGTAAGCAGATCTTCTTTTGTCTGTATTTTGTTGTATTGTCTCCTTTCCCCTTGCATACTTACCTGGCAGGGGAGACACCAGGATCAGGCAGTTGGTTTTCCCAAGGCAGGGTTCATCCCCTGCACTCTGGGTGTCCTGACACCTTGGATTTCCCAAAATGTGGGAAATTGACTGCATAATTTGTAGTGACAGAGGACTGCTCTAGCAGGGGCCTTGGACTATTCTATGATTCTATGTGATCTCTTGCTATCAGAGATTTGAAATAAAAGTAAAAAGAAGGGATTATTTCTAAAAAGCCTTAAGCCCCTGGATTTCCATGACACTTTTCTTTTGGTTTGCAATGCTTTCAACTGCTGTTTCTCTCTTTCTCCATAGGAATCGATTTGTCAGAGTGCCTGCAGTATCCAGACTTCAGTGTTGTCGTCCTTTACAAGAAAGTTATCATTGCCTTTGGCTTTATGGTGCCAGATGTGAAGTACAACGAAGCTTACATCTCTTTTCTGTTGGTGCACCCTGAGTGGAGAAGAGCTGGGATTGCAACCTTCATGATTTACCATCTTATCCAGGTAACGAAATCATCCCGTGAATCTGCCGAAGAACCAGCTCTGCCTTCTTCCCTGTGTGCACGCATCAGATACTAGAGAGCAGGAACACTTTGTGTGAGTGTTTATGGGAGGAAGTAGCTTCTGCTTTGGAAGTTAAAATTAGTGTTTAGGAATAAACAACCATCCTGGTCATGTCCTCAGAATCGGTGGGATGCCGCACACTTCCAACTGTCTTGGGATTAACTCAGTGTTCTTCAGTGGTCAATAGTTTGTGTAAAAGGAATACTGTAAATGGGGGGTTTAAAGGAGAGAGTGAGAGTGGGGAAGAGTCAGAATTATTGCAGCTTTCTTGGCTGTTCCTGGAGGTTTATTCCATGCATTAAATCACTTACTGATCTCCATCACTCACTTTCACTTTTATACTCTGGTTCCACTACAGCTGAGTTAATGATAAAGAGAAACTGTTTGCAACCTCATTGTTTGTTTAAACTGGCTTGTACTGGGCCTCGTTCCACAGGAACACTAGGGAAAATTAATCTCAGCTAATTTAAACGGGTGGTATTAAAGGAGTTAAACTTCATTAAATCTCTGAATGAATACTGTTATTCAAGTGGCCTTAATTCCATTGACTTTCTTGAATTAAATTGCAGGAAAGGCATCTTAAGTAAGTAAGGATGCAGATGTATGTCCTTTACAGAGCCCAACTCTGCCTCTCTAGGACACACAGTTTTACCACTCCCTGAACTCTCTTGGCAGAGCTGCCAATGGGAAACATGGCTTAATTTGCTGTAGTCAAGATGAGCTGCGCTAACAAAAACTCACCATTGAAACTGTTTCTTCCTCTTACTTCTTTGTCTGCAGCAAGGTAGGGAGTGCTGGCAGAACCTCGGGGAAAGTGATCCGTGCTTCGGAAAAGCACTTTCCGCTCCTGGGCTCCCCGAGGGTAACTTTGCTACCTGCGCAGCTCTCTGCAGTGTTGACACAGGCCTCTAATCAATACTCTTTAAACTCACCCCTTGCATTTCCCAGGCAGCTCTGTGTGAAGTGTTGAAGGAAATTGCCCTCAGCTCAGTCTGTTGATGTGAGATGTCAACACCCAGTGGGAACAGGCGCCAAGGTTTGCAGGGATCCAGCAGGTGGACTCTCAGAGACTTCTCTCTGCGGCAGAGCGGGGATGTTGGCGTTGGCAAGTCAGCCATAGAGAATCCTCACACCTTTTTGTAGGATGTATCACATCAGTGAACCTAATCCTGCTTGCAGGTAGACTAGCATGAAATTGCATGTTGAGGAAAGCCAGGCAGATTTGAGAGATTTGAGGCTGATTAGGCACGCTAGTAATGAGAGATCAGCACTGTATGTTTGGCTCACATTCGATTCATTGTGCTGTTGCTGACTTTCTGACAGTGGTAGAAGGGTTTTAGTCCTGTGGAATAAACGGTGGTTGTGACCTTCTGTTCCTCAGTCTCCAGGTTGTAGGTGCTGCTTTGCAGCCTGCTTGGGCGTGGGGTCTCCTGTCTGTAGCTTGAGACACTTTGATGGATTGTTTGGATTAAGGGTAGGTCGCTAACTTTGGGATAAGTGTGCTGAGTTTGGGGTTGAATTCTTGGGAACAGCATAACTTAACAGGAAAATGTTTTGATGCAAATGGTGGTGGCTGGTTTGCTGTCAGAATTTACCCTTTTGTGCATCTGGCCCAGAGGACCAAACTGCATTTTCTTAATGATCTCATTTCAATTTTCTTTTCCCCAAAACAGCTTCCAGTTGTCTTTTTTCCCTTCCCTCCTTAAATCCCTCTGAGAGTTTTCCCCTTGAATATTCTATCTTGGAGAGTTCCTAGAGGGCATTACTGTTCCCCCTTAGAGTTATGATATACTCAATATACATGGAATGCTATTAAAACACTTGATGAAAGCAGAAAATAAATTATTCTAGCATCTTTATCAGAGTGTTGCTGGTTAGAATAATTTAAGATCTTCAAGGTAACTTCAGCCATGCTATTATTTGCTGTCTGAACTGAATTTCCTGCCTTCTCAGGAGGCGAGTGCTGTGCCCTGAAGGATGGGAGAGGAGCTGGGTGGGATAGGCAGGAATTCCAGCGTGACAGCGCAGAGGTGCTCAGGCAGTCCCAGAGAGCTCAGCTCTGTTTGCTGACAGGGAGGAGTGCACAGCCTGATCCTCTGGCATGTTTTGTCTTTTCTTCAGGCCATTGTATTTGAGATTAGTGCTGTACACCGAGATTATTTTTAATTAACAATTACTTTAGTAATTGACAATGGGAAGATGACAAATTATAATCCCAAACCTGCTTTCATTGTCAGAGAATCCACGTTTCCCAGAAACAAAGGCTTGGAGGAGCAGCAGCAGCGTTCTCTTTGCTGTTGCTATGTGTGGTAACTCCTGTGTCGGGGCCTGTGACTTTTCTCACATTTCCTCAGTACCTTGGATCCCTGAGCTGATGAATCTCCTCACCTCCGCATTCCCCCAGAGGCTGTCTCGTTCTCTTGCAGTGATATCTCTTTTTCCTTCCCCCCCTTCCCTTGGCAGACCTGCATGGGCAAGGACGTCACCCTTCACGTCTCTGCAAGCAACCCTGCTATGCTGCTCTACCAGAAGTTTGGATTTAAGACCGAGGAGTACATTTTGGATTTTTATGACAAGTATTACCCCTTGGACAGCAAGGAGTGCAAGCACGCCTTCTTCCTCAGGCTGCGGCGCTGAGCTGCCGGCGGTGTCTGGGGAGCTGGGAAAAGCCCAATCCATCCAAAAACCTCCCCCAGCTTTCGGTGGAGGATGTTGGCTGCCACAGGAGAGCTGGAACGTGCTGGTGCGTTTATCCCTAGGACTTTGGATGTCAACACTGCAATGCTGTGTGTGGGAAATGCAATCCAAGGGGATTGATTCCTATGCTCCAAGGGGAGAGGCCTGGAAATGCCAACTGGGATACACTGAAACCACTGGAAAACTGTAATTTCTTATGGGGAATTTTCCTGCCACTGTTACTTTGGAGAGCCTCATTAGCAAACAAACAAAACTACCAAACAAAAAAATGTTTCTCACTTCAGAGGGGCTCCATGCATTTCAAGTCTTGAAACCTGTCCAAAAAATGTTGCAGGTTTTTTGTCTGTGTTTTTGTTCATGAGCAAAATTGAACACCTAAACTTAAACCATTCAGTGTTTCTGTGGTTCGATTGCTTTGTTAGGAACTGTGTCTTGAGTCTGTGAAGGGAAATAAGGTATTGGTGCCTGTAGCTGGATGTTGACTTTAGGAAAGTTCTACCCATGCCACATCAGTAGTCCTGGAACCATGTTTCAGGAGTACTGAAGAGCGTGGGGATTCCTGTGATCCAAGTACAAGGCTCAGAGGAGACACCTTTGTTTTGCTCCTTCCCTGCTGCCTTCCCTTCCCCTCCTTGCCCCGTGCTCAGTGTGGAGTTCTCGTGTTCTGCGCAGTGTTTTGTGTTCAGGAACCGTGTCAGGTGGGTTTGTGTCTAGGCAAGGTAGGGCACCACAGCTGCCAGATCAGCTCTTTGGAGTCTTTCCACCTCACTGCCAGTTGTTGGTCTGCAGATCAGCCCGTGGGGCACACCTCTAACCACAGAGCAGCCTCGCAGGCTCCAGCAGCCGCCTCCTCCTGCTACAGGCACTCCGGCTGGAAGAAACCCAGAGCAAAAGTCAGTGGGGATGTTTGAAGTGCAGGCTCTGATTTGTAGAAGTAATCTGCTTGCAGCTTGGAGGGAGGAAAGGGCAGAGGTGGGCCAGATCCAGTTCTTAGAAGCACCTAGGCTCTAAGTATCAGTAAAGAGGAGAGCAAAGAATGAATAGAAATACCCAAGAATTAAAAAATACAAGCCCAAAGGGTTTCTCTGGTAATGGCTCTTGTCCTTTTCCACAGTGTAGCAGCTTCTCTCCCT
>VYZQ01025536.1:0-14099 GCA_013400655.1 Mystacornis crossleyi | reverse complement strand
AACGCTGCTGTCCCAGGAGTCACCGTGTCCCTGCCTCCTGAGCCTTCCAGGAGCCTCGCTGAGGCTGGATCCCGAGGGAGGCTCTGCTGGAAAGGCTCAGCCCTGACCAGGCAGAGGCGAGGTTGGCATGAGAGGGAAGGAAGTGCAGATAATATCTCTCGCCGCGTCTGTGTAAATAGTTAACAGATAACGTTTGCCGAGATTAAGTTNGTAGAGGTTTTCATCGAGGAATGTGGGTTGAAACATACAAAAAAAGCTCTAGAACTAGAACGAAACAAGTCTTTACTTGCTTTACTGTTCCCTGATTATTACAAAGGATTTACACAAGCCACTGACGGCACATTCTCAACCTCTGCGTGGTTTATATGCCACTGGGCCCTTTCCTCCTGAGGCATCCCGGGGTTTAATGATGAACATCTTCGTTCTGAGCCTGTCAGACTNTCTGTGTAAATAGTTAACAGATAACGTTTGCCGAGATTAAGTTCTCCCAAACCAATAAAATTCCTTCTTTCCGTGCCCTGCAAACGGGTCCGTACAGCAGCCCTGGACAGCATCAGTGCCCTGCAGGGGAGTGGATCCCCTCCGTGTTCTCATCTCGGGCTGGGCTCTCTGTCCCAGCCTGGAGCCCAGAACTGTGTGGGTTGGGTTCCTGGAGGTGCCGCTTGTCTCTCGGAGGCGAAGTGGGGAGCCCAAGGCTTTGTCACCTTGAGGTTTGGCTGCAGCGAGGCAATCCACGGCAGGGCAGAGCCCGCGGGATGCCTTGGGCAGTGCGGATGGAGGAATGGCTGCACAGCTCTCTTCTGGCGTTCCGAACCTTAGGTCCAGTGGTAATTTATGCCTCTGCAGCCCCGATCGCAGATAACGAACGCATGTTGCATTTGCTGTGTGAATGCCGAGCTGTTAGAGAACAGCAGGCCGCAATAAAACTCTAGGAAAAGCCATATCCTGCTGTCACTCCATAATGGACACGAGATTCCACCATAGCACAGTGTGGGATGTGTGGCAGCTTCTGCACAGGACTAGCTTGGAGGGACTTTTTTAGGATAATGCGCTGAACATCTTCAGAAAGTGAAGCTAATGAAAAAATGCTCTGACCAAAGCCCCGTGAGATCCAGATTGTTCCTTCTCAGGGAATGTCCTATGGTTGAGTTTTATTTCCACTCCTAATGAAAGCAATAAAACAATCCAGAAAGCTATTACAAAGCACGATTATGAATACAATAATTGTTGGTCAATCAAGTGATTCGTTTGACTAAAAGCAAAATGTTTAATTTAGATGTCAACTTGAAATAGTATGGAAAATAGGGGGAAATGTTTTGCAATGCGAAATTGAAAATGTCGTTTCGAAAACGCAGTAACATTCAATTTTCAGCAAGCTGATTCTTTTGCTTTTCTCTTCAAAAGGAACATTAGTCAAGCTCATCACTGTTGGGCAGATGTTTTGTTTTCTGGAATTGGCAGTTTCTGAGAGTTTAAGTGTAACTGACTTGTATGTAAAATACTGAAAGATATGTTAAAAAGGTGATGTAATCCCAAGGAGTTTAAAGTGTTGCTGAGAACCCACAGCACCCAAAAATACCAGAAACAATCCTACAGGTAAAGGTTTGTATTTTTTTTTTTCTTGGTCAGAAATATTTGTATGGACGAAATTATAATAAGGATCAAAAAAATATTTAAAAATTGCACTGATTTTTTTTCTCTGGGTCTAGAACTTCTGTTTATCACATGATTTTTTTTTTTAACCAAAGTGGAACGAGCCAGAATACTCTACCACTTTTATTTTCACAGGCTAAGTCTAAGAAAAGCCCTGAAATATTTTCTGGCCAACAGAAACGGTATCCTGGAGGAGAAGGCGCGAGTTGGTGAGGTAAATAGTGTTTCCTGGTCAAGTCCAGCTGCAGCTGTTGGGGTTTTTAGCCATTGATTTGCATGGCAGCCTCGTGTAGCACTGCTCCCTACTGCTTGGCAGCCGGAGAGAAATCAGTCCCCATGACACCTGTGGGAAACTGCTCTTCTTGGGGCGGCAATTAAGCTCCACGGTAGCTTTTGGGAATCAATGGAAATTAAATGCAGATAACAGGCATTAACGGAGCACTTATTGGAAATAATTTAAATGCTGTTTAGTGGTGGCTTAGTTAATGGAAATTAACGACTAACTACCGTTTGGGTGCAGGCAGAACTGCTGGAATGCAGCGAAAGTCAATACGGGCAGTTCCGAATGGCAGAGATAAGGAAGTGCTTATTGATGTTAGTGATCTTCAATATTTTCCGTTGGAACTATAATCTGATTCAGGCCACGTTGCTGTGGACTTCACCCAGAGCTCAGGGGAAACAAATTGTTAATGATATTATAAATGCAAAGTGTCACTAATCTGGTAACTTGCTATGCTGGGCATTGAAATAATTAATGCAGTAGATCATTCTTAATTATAGTCTTGTATTTACAGACAAACTGGAACTGAGGCTGGTATTGATTAAAAGAGGTGCCATATTGCAGACTTTTCTAACCCTGTAACTATATTGTTCTTGAATTTCATACAGTGTAGCTTAGATTTTTACATCTGATTTGAATTACTTGAATGTCTTAAAGATCTGTGTTCCAACCAGATGTGAGAAATGGCTTTGGTTTGGAAAGTTTCAAGGAAGGACCACCAAATAATGAGGGAAAAAACAACTCTCTATTATTTTCCCCTACACCTCAGTGGAAAATACAAAAAAAAAAAAATAGTATCCCAATTTATTAATACGACTTGGGATGCTGTCAGGAAAATGTTCTTTACCTGCAAAGTTTCTTTATCTTTCTTTCCAGCCCAAGACTATATACTGGACCTGATAAACCTCTGTAACTGAGAGACTGAAACATTTCTACACACAGTATTACTATTTACTGTGCTTTATGCATGTTCTGTCACACAGCCAACACTTTAACTAGGCAGAATTTCTCTAGTTAAGCACCGCTGGCTTAACTACAATAATTGGCTGTACTGAGAGAATACACATAGCCCAGTTAACTGTACTAAAGCCACAGACTTTTTTTTTTTCTTTTTCTTGTCATTAAACTTTGGGGTATTTTTTAAAGGTAGTTATTAAAAAAAATTAGTGAAGTATTCTATTTAATATGAAGACATTGCCGCTTCAACAGGAAGGTTTGTGTATAATTTCCTGTAAGGAACTGGATCATGTGCTACTTCTGCTCCACGTTTTGTTGTCTCTACTTGAGGGAAGTACTTTATCTCTCAGAATCGATTTTCTCTTGCAAAGTTACGTGATAAAGATTAGAGACATTCCGCTTTCCAAAATTTTCTGTGATGTGTAGGGAAAGCCGTCCATTCCTGTGAAACTCCCATTGGTGAACTGGGAAGGACTGCTAGAAAGTGACCGCAGAAAGAGCGTGAGTCCAGCAAAGTGAAATGATCTCCAGAGGGTAAATAAAGGTTGGAAATTTCTGTGGAAATACTTCCAAAGCTCTGCTGAACATGTCACTGGAAAACTGAGAGAATTGCCTGGTTCGTTATGCCATATACAATGTTTAATAATGGCACGAGTTTCAAGCTAGTGGTAAAAACAAAGGAACTGTAATAAGCAGGTTACTATTACCTCACAAAGATACCATCTGTACTTCCCTGAGAGAAGTCCAAGGAGTACAGAGACCACCTTTCAAGTACTAAAAATGGCTGGAGAATATAATTGGCATTATTCCTTTTCATTATACCTGGTGATTTGTTCCAGGACTTACAGTCCTGACCTTGATGTGCCATAAACAGGGCCTTCATTTAAAAAGGATTAAGGCTGGTTATGTGTGATAACCCACCTTGACACAAATGCTGCCTTTTAGAAGATGCCAAGTTATGGAACACGTCCTGCCCATTCCTTTGCCAGTGGCTACCACACTGCTTTGGAGAACTCCTCCCGCCACCCAGGGAAAATGGAACATCCTATGGATGAGTCCTCCCGGGGTACAAACCCCTGTCTTATGAGGGCCATCCACAGCAGCATTATCTGGGATTGACAGATGTGGCAGTGCTTTCTGCATTACTGAAGTTCTTGGGGCAAAGCATCAGTCAAGAGACCTCCCTGAGGGTGATTCAACCACCCTGAATTCCACAGTCTCACCAAGGCAGAGCTTTGGCTTGTGATTTGGGCAAGGTCCAGCCCAGGACTGAGGGCTGACCAAACTTCACACCGAGTGCGGCCTCCCTGGCTCCCAAACCGGTGCTCAGGTCAGCTCAGCTCGGAATTAAGAAGCGGGAACTGCCTGTACATCTGTCGGGTCCCCCAATGCCTGAAGCACAAACCATAAGGGCAACCAAATGCTACAAATTAAACCTTTTTCCTACGCACAGCTCTCAAATGAACCGAGCTGCCGGCGTCCCGGTCCTGACTGTTGCTCCTCTCTGGCAGGAAATTCGGGGAAAGTGGCCATTTCTCCACAAAATTCCTTCCGACACACCACACACACACACACACACACACACACACAGAGGGGATTGTGAAATTGCACCTTTGCTGAGGGTTTTGTTACAGGCTGGGTTAAGCCCTGCTGAAAATGGTAGGTTTAACCACCGCCCTTCTCTTCGGCGGCGCTGGAGGAGACAGTTCAGCACATGTTCCTGCCCAAAACAAAGGCATATGTAAGGTTGCCCAGGAATTCCAAAGATCTGGGTGGGGAGCCTTGCGGAGTTTGTTTTGGGCAGGGATGCATGTGGAAAAGAGGCAGAGCAGACTGAGCTCGGGCCGGGCCGGGAGGAAGGTGGGCAGCCTGCAGGAGCTGTGCCGGGAGGAGCCTGGAGAGAGGGATTTCAGGCCCCAGCATTTGCTGGAAGGATCTGGGGAATGCGACCAAGGAAACCTTCTCCCCTTCCACGGGACGGGAAATGTGGTTTAGTTGTGGCCCAAAAGTGGGCAGCTCCGTATTCGGGCCCGTTCGAAGCAGTACACAATTGTAATTATTTCAAGTAACAAAAAACGGAGTAAACATACAAGAAAGTGGAATTGAGGGATTGATTTGCCCGTGTGCCTGGAAAGCAGGGCCAGAATACCTTGTCACTACCCCTCACCATCGCAGAGTTGTGAAAGTCTGGTTGATTTTTAGGCCAAAAATGAGACAACTTAAGGAAGCCCTCGCAGGTCGATTTTTATATTAATTGAAAGTCACAGTCTGAACAAGATTATTTGAAAATTCCCATACAATTCAGTCTCTACTATGTAGACTGTGAACAGTGAATTTGGTAAATTCTGAACACAGCTGGAACAAAGGGTCTGAGACCTTCTTTAGTTAATAAATGTAAGTGAAATATTTGAACAATCTGATAACAAACACTGAGACAGGCCCCAGACTGCTTAGTTGTAACAAGAGCTCTGGAAGATTTACCTGTGGTAGGACTGCAGATGTGGTTACTCAGAGATTTTTGGTCGGATTTTCAAACTCATATAACTGTACTTTATTTCTGTATATTTCAGCTGGGGCCAGCATCCTTATCACTGCAGAGAGAGGGATTTACAGCCCTTTATTCCCTTTAGCATTCACCTTGAAGGCCATGGACCCCTCGCTCCCAGGCTTGCTGATATAAAGATAATCATCTTTGAAGTGAACTTCCTAGGAACCAAGTCCTCCTCCAGCTGGAGGCAATGGAAATGCTGCTGCTGGCTTCGGTGGCAGTAAATCTCCAAGTTCTATCATTTTTTATGACACCTCTTCTTGCAACTGGAGCATTCACTACTAATTGCCTGCATTTTTTCATGCTCATATTATTAAATGCAATTCGTAACGTATTTCTCATTTTTTTAGCAAGAAAAAAAAAGCAACTTGTGGAAAGGAAGGACTGTCTATGTTGAGCAAATCTCTTAACTACTGAACTTATCTCATTTGTCTTCCTTTTCATTACCCATCCATTTAAAAGGAAGGTGTTTATGATGCGAGGTTTGGCAAATAGCTCATAAAAAGTAAATTTTATTTTGCTGAGATGCAGGGAGAGGAGAGGGAGAAATCCTGTAATTTCAGCAATTTGTTTTTCTTTTTCACACTAAGTTACAACTCAACCTGAGTTGAAATGACAGATACCAGTCCCAAGAATCAAGATTACACAGCGGAAATGCCAACTCCTCAGAAATGACTTCTCAGAAGAAGCACTGTTCGTGGCACCGCTGTTACTGGATTGAATCCAAAGGGGTTGGGTTTTTGCTCTCAAATCAAGCATTATATTATCTCTTTTCTAGTCTCACAGCATTTATTTGAAAGCAATTGTTTCCTCGGTCCACAGCCACCCACACGTGTGTGATACAAAACATTAACGTGTTGTATTTTATCTGCCCCTGATGTTGGTGTGGATGTGCGATGAGGATGCTCAGCACTTCTCTAAGCCAGGACAAATGGACATGGTGAAGGTGGTGCCTAAGGGCTGCTATAAATGCACTTCGGGGTTCTGGTGCTGCAATCCAGGGCTGCCCACATGTTGTTTCTGTAGCTCATTTCTTCACAGAGAACCGCCGCTGATTCTGTCATTTATTAATGTTTCCATGCCGAACTCTCCGTACTATTTTTGCTTGATAATTGTTGACTGAGGGAGGAATTCTGCTTTCAGCAGAGCAGGATAAAGCACTGACCTCCACAGCACTGAATGTTTGTCCTCTCTCCCTTCTTCATCCACCAAATTTTCCACCTTGTGTGGGGCACTCAGCAGACCCCGGGAACAGAGCTCTCCTCACCTAATGCAGAGCAAGGCACACTCTGAGCTTGGTCACTCCCATTCCCGGTGGAGATACTGGGAGGGAACAGAAACCTGCAGGCTGTGATTCACCTGACCTCTCTCAGACATCTGGGAGAACTGAGGGCCAACAGTGCCTCACACCGTGGTGACCCGTTCACACACTCGCTCACACTGTGGATCTCCCTCTGCTCAGCTGAACCCCACGCCCCACTTCTTTTCTTAATACGACCTGAAGTCCAATATAACTCCACCTCAAGCCATTTTTTGGTGATTTATACAAATTTTCAAACCTTTTCCCTGCTTTTCTTGAAGACAGTTTGATAAACGGGCGCATCACAGGATTTTGGAAAATAACTGAAGTCACCAGAGGACAAAGCAACATTCCCCACACACTAAAAGCTGTCCCTCTGGCTCTCACCGAAATTAATATTTTAGTATCAGCAGCAAGGGGTGTTCCACAGCTGGGATCTGGTAAGGTGGTTACAATCTTCTGCATGGACTCACTCGTGATAGAGAAGGATTGTTTTGCAGACAAAAAGATGTTGTGCTGCAAACAGAAACCAAGGAAGTTCTTTTGCTATGAGATGTTAAGTGACGTGTTTGGTGCTTCTGCCTTAAGTGGTCTGGGCTTCCTTTAAAGATGAAAATGTGAAATTAGTTTCTTCGATCCTGTCTCGGAAGCCGCAGAGTCTCCTATATTGAATCCTGTCCTTCTAACTGCTTTTTTTTAAAAAAAAAACCCTTGCTTATCTGTAATTTCTGCCAGTGACTTTAGAGCAGATTCCCCACAATTCTGAAAGGTGACAGAGCAAGATGTCACTCAGTAGGGATGGCATAATCTTGATTTCCTCTAACTGCTTAATTTTGCTCACTGGGCCGCCCAAAATCCCGGTGAGCACCCAAATCCGAACTTTGCAAACACCAACTTCTGCCATCAACCAAATAAGTCTCTCATTTTGACTACAGAAAAATTTAACTTTCCATCTGAATTTTGGAGCCTGGGTTTCCCTCTACTTCCTGCCCAAGAGCATCATTACAGCAACTCCTTGCAGAGTTCCTGTCTAATTGAACCACTAGTGGCATGCATATGTGCTAAATAAAGGAATGTCATAAAAAATTTATGAGTGACTTACACTTTGAAGCAATAAAGTGTTAAAGAGTTAAAAAGAGCTTTTTGGGTTTTTTTCACTTTCCCCCCTGCCCAGCTCCTTCAGACCAGGAATTATTTGCAATGCACAGAGCTCATTTGGAATCTGACCACTATTATTATTATTCCCTTTTGCAGTGTACTATGCACACATCTTTTTCAATTTCCACAAATATTGACAGAGATCTCCGCAGTGAAGTGATGTGAAACCCTCTCAGCGATTTTCAAACTATGCAACCCATAAATCATTCACCTTAACCTGGGCCCAGATTTGCATGAAACTGGGGGTCGATTTTCTCAAGAAGTTAACCTACCCAAAAGTCCAACCAATCCCCGCTGGGTGTGAAGCAGGGAGCGAAGCTACAAAGGTAGGTTTCGGATGGCTCCAGGGTTTGAAATGGATGCTTTGCACAGCTGTAATGATGAGTGGGTGAGGAGAGTTAAGAATGAATCAAGTGTGGGTGGTGGAAATATTTGCCGGGCATGTCACAGCCAGGGGAGGAAGCGCAGGGGCCTCCCGGCCTCGGTGATGGGAAAGACGTCAAGGTTCCCTGGACAAGGGCCCTGCTTATTTATTTATTTCAGCTCCGACACGTTCCCTTTAGGAGGGCAAAAAATGTGAAACCGATACCGTGTCTTTTGAAAGCAGGGAGCTGATTGTGGCTGAGCAGCAGAGCTCTCTTGTAATCTCCTTCCAAACGTGTGGGTGCCTCTTGGGTTTCCTCAGCTATTTTATGGCCCATTTTCAAAGATTTTTGTAAAACCAGGCCAACAGCGTCTGCATCCCCTACCACATCAGTGAAAATTTGGACCGTGTTTCAGAGCCATGTAAATTCCTCCTATAAGAAACATTTACATTTTTACAAAGTGTAAATTTAGCAGACCACGGGGTGAATTCCTCCCTCGTCACATTGCAGTTGCCACGGGGATGGGTTGACTAATAGTTTACCACGAGCGAGCAGCAAGAAGAGCAGCACGTGTACCTGAGCATTACAAAGGTTTCTTCCAGGATTGCCGGGACTTGTTCAGATAGTTGATAAGATAATTAATTCTTACCGTTCCTGTATTTTCATGAGAACTTGCCTACGAGTAAACAAAACCCCAAGCCCAGTCTGTGTTTCTTTATTGTATTATTATATGGCTCTGTGGGTGCAATAAAGCAATCTCCTGACTTCTTGACTCTTCGTGGTTGCTGTTCCTAGACAGGTTTCTCGCACACATGAAATATATACAACAGCTTTCATGTCTAAGGTCCTAGCAGTTTAAACACCGTCCAACTCTTTATTGCCAACACATTTTTGCAGTTAGGACTTGATTGGGCTGGGAAATATTAGAAACGTGTTGACTAACACATTGTTAAAAATACAAGATGTGTAATGTTGGAGTAATGCTGGATATTCGTGGTTCAGGTTGAATGGTTGTTCATGGTACGGAGTTGCAACCACAGCTGACAAAGCAGTTCAAAAGATGTTGCCTAATAACTAAACTGCTCAAAATAGTGACTAAAATGGTGGCTCCACTGACGTCTCTGTCAAACTCCATTGATTTTGTAGGAGTGGAACACTCCCTTTCACGCAGAACAATGTACTCATTCAATATGTAGGTTTTCCAAAGTGTTGGGTTGTTTTCTTTTTTTTTTTTTTTTTCCAGCCAAGTGTCTGAAAGGACAAAAAAAATATATCTTTAAACCAGGGCAAGAATTAGTGACACTGAAAACTGTCATGTTGGAGGCTTTAAGGAGAGCAGTGAAAATTCAGAGCCCGGCCAGGATTTCATTCTTTTGCTCTAAAAGACTCACCCAGCAAGAATCTGTAAGTGACACTCAGCCGAGAGAGCGCTTTCTGAACAGCTGATGTGAAACTTGAAAAGAGGCAACGTAACAAATGTAATGTGGGGGGGAAGTGCTTTCATTCCAGCTCGGGAACATCTGGTTTATTGCAACAATAACTACTGTAATTATATCACTGCTGGAAAAGCTGCTCTAGGTTAGGTTAAGTTTGTGGTTTCTATAATAAACACTGCTCTGGAGGAGTGGGGGTTTCAGTATTTCAGCCATGTCAGATGGCGCTGAACTGAGCTGTGATTTGAGGCAAAAATAACAAAATATAGAAAACATAAAAGCATTATTTCTAACCATGTATTTCTTGAGATATACTTCCTCATTATGGCAAGTGGAGGGTATGCCAGAGAAGTACATTTTTGGGTGACTGACCATATTTCACTGATAAAACCTAAAGAAGTAATTTTTTGGTCAGCTGGAGACAGGCTTATTAATACTCATCATAGTGCATATTGCTGGAATAAATGAACAATGATCCCAAAAAGGACAATATTCTCACTGTACTTGCAGGGAAAATTAAGAAACTTAGGTCAGACAACAACTTAATGGCAGAGGGTCTCCTAGTAAAAATAGAGTGGATTTTTCCAGGGATGTGCCTGTGTGATAGGACTTATTACCCAGCCACTGTGTTACTTCCCTAGTTATTAAAAATGAAGTGTTTTGATCCCAGTACAGTGCTTTTCCATCCAATGGAAAATTGGAATCTGCATGAGACTTACTCCACTAGGGTGGATACACTTGGATCTGCAATGGGCTGCGCGTTGCACATGAAGGTTTTCTCAAAAACCGCAAAATAAAAATAAAGCGTTTTGTGTTCTACTCTTACAGCATTCTGATTCTAGAACGTGTCATAAACATTCTCCACAACAATACAGTTTTATTGTATTGCCGAGGTATAAAAAAGAATGGCTAAACATCTTGCTGATAAAGGGAAATACAAATGTCATTCCCCATAGATGAATTCCCGTTCAAGTGCTTTGTTAATGTAGAAAGATGTGTAGATCCACAACTGTCTTTGACACTTGAGAATTTAACGATGATGGAAACGGAAATATTTCATTATTGCTGTTTTCTTCCTTACCCCGCGCCATGATTCAAGTGTTGGTTGCTGTGTGTTCAGACTCACAAAATAGATCAAATAGAATTTGCCAGTTCTGTGTGTGCAGCATTTTAACAACTGACCCAGTGTTCCTGCATGCTCACACTGGCAACACCTCACCTGAGCAAGAATCAACTCATTCTGCACATGCAGATGTGGGTTTGTGTGTGCAGACTTCTGTTGTATACATGCAGATTTAACACTATCTTTAGTTTTACCTCCTGCGGCTAAAATCATTTCTACCAGCTCAGTGTTTGGGATTGAAATGATTCCTTTGTTTCAATATAGATAGAAATAGAATAATGCCAGAATTTCGCAGTCTCTTTTTTGTGGTGTTTTTTTTTTCCTACCAGAAAAGTTCAAATTAATGGGAGGTAAATCACATCATATAAATGGCCACTAAACCTTGTTGAAGGCAGTGAAAACATACTGTAACCTTCAAAGGAACAAAGCTGTTTCAAAGTGCCAAAAAAAGAGAGTAGATTTATTGTTATTTGGGATTAGCTCCATCTGAATTCTCCAAGACATTAGGGGTCTAACTGTCATTAAGCTAATCAGTCATACATGTAGTTTTCCTTTCATAGTGTTCTTTTTTATATCTTTCATGTTCTTTCTTTATATCTTTCATGTATATCCATATATAGACTATTTCTATATATGGATATGCATATTTACATATATATATCTTTTTTTGAGGGGGCAAGGGGATGTGAATCAGGAGTGACCCAGCTTTCTCTATTTTCATAGAAGACTTGTTAAAAATAAAATCTTGCAAACTGTAAAGAGAAAATTATCTCTGGGTTGAAAGTTCCTTATTTCTCACCTGTCTGTCATCTCATCACCAGTTTTAGGAGCCTGACAAGTGGGCTGCTGAAATTTTTATTAAAAATAAATACAGAACTAAATAAATAAATAAATATGTAGGTGATTCTATCATGGATGCTTTTATAAATGGTCCTGGCTTTACTTCACAGTCTTTGACTACAGTCATTGCCAAAAATGGCTTAATTCTCTATGATTTTGTTGCAAAATTGTTAAATCTCAGAACTGAAAATGGAGGAAAATATCATCAACTGATTGATGTCAGCCCTCCCTCACCCGTATCAAGAGAGCTACAGAGGAATTTACATGAGCTGGAGTGTGGAAGAGTTTGTTTTCCAGCTATGCAGAAAATCCAAATGGTCTGACGATGAAAGGAAGGAGGGGTGAGCCTGAGGCTTGCTCTGCACTCACACGAATCCCAACCCCAACTCCTGTCCCTCAGACAGGAAAAGTCAAAAGAAACTGGTTTGCGAGCTGCTGGCAGCAGCGCTGGGCATGCCTTAACCACAGCAGCTTTCAAATACCACCTAGGACTGAGATGAACCCTTCACCTTTCTTTTTTTGGATGCTAAAAAACCCCTGCATCTCCGCTCCTGCCTGCCGAGGCACTGGATCTTGGAAGACACCGAGTGTTACCTGGCTGATGCTGAGTGTCCTTAGATGCCTTCCTTGTCGATGGTACCTTCCAGCACCAGGCACCTGTTCAAAACGTGCAGCTTAGTTATCGCAGGCTTTTCCTTAGTTTACGTGTTGTCAGGAATTCTGGGGGTACTGAGGATTCAGTCCTGCAAAACGATGACCTTCCCTTCTACTCCAACCTCGGCTGTTCCATATAATTCATATCTTTCATGGTTCCCTGGAAAAGAAAGAGGAAATTTGTTGTTGCTGTTTAAACAGTAAAACAAACAAACAACCCCCCCCCAAAACAAAACAAAACAAAAAAACAAACAAACAAAAAGAAAAATATCGAATAGTGGACATGATTAAAAAACCAGCCCTGAAGATATAATTTCCAATTTTCTGGCTTTTTCTCTGTTTTTGCAGTGTGTGATTAGTCCATCTAGAGAGTAGAAAAATTTGGAGATGTTCCCCCTGAGCTCCAAGAGCTTATTTGGTTCAGGACTTTTCTGTTAATGTTAATATCAAATGGAAAGCTCTCTTCTCTGAGAACAAACAACACAAAACAACCTAAAAGAGAGTTTTCAACTGAGGCACAGCAGAAATCTGGGCTATTTTCTGTGATATTATAAAGCTAAACAGCTGTAGGTTTTCCGCCACCCACGAGAGAAGTAAGAATGAGAACTATGACACATGCGCACACAGAAAGTAAAAAAAGAAGAAAAGCAATTTTATTTCCATTACTACAAAGATCTCATATCATGTCTGAGACTCCTCATTTACTTTTCTGAATTGTGGGCTGGTTGTGCTTTGCAGACTGTATCGCTCACAGAAGTGCCGAAGTTATTTCTGGACACAGAATATTTTCACATTAAGGAAACCCGTGCTTTGTGGGCATATTCAGTTACATATTCTGATATTCAGCCTTAATTCACTGCTAATAGTGCAGAAATTCTCCTAGAAACCATGGAGATAAAGAGACTTTCAACACAATCATGAGAAAAAACATGGCCTGATAGTACAAAATCACCATTTAGGAACGCATCTCAGAGCTGGCAGAAATTTTCTGTCCCAGGAAGGCATTTTGGTATTTTTTTCTGTTGTGAAACAATGTTACAGACCTGAATAATCACTTCATAGCTGGACTTTCAGACCTGTGAATGCGCTCTCGGTGCAAGACGTATCCAAAGCCAGGAAGGGGTTCTGTGTCTCATCCGTAAGTAGAAATGAAGAATACTCTGCTGATATCTACTCAGACCATTAGGCCTCCCAGGCCATGCTTCTCTCCAGCAGAAATCCTTGAGGGGATAGNTTAAAAATAGACAGAGGAGCGGCTTCTCAAATTGCAGCCCTTGGTTTGCAGGAGGTTTTGCCTGTCCCGGAGTCAAACATTCAAATTTTGTCCTCCTGCCACATCTGCTGCGTTTGCTCAGTGAGTACAGGGCCAGGATGCCCGACCTGGGGAATTATTAATGCAAAGGCTTCAAGGCTGTTTCTCACCTGCACTACCTTATGGAGGATCTGCTGTTGTGTTTTGAGCCTCCCCCCCGCCTTCACTGCTCACAAAATAAATCAGAACTGTGCGGAGATGTTACAGCAAATAACAAAGAGCAATCCCAAACCTGGCGTTCAGATACAGCTTTTCTCGCAGGTGAGGTGAGCGAGTGTGGAGCTGGGATCCACCTTTCCTGGGCAGCTGTGGGATTCTGTGCTCCTGCTCCCGACAGCCTGCCTCCCCCGGCAGTGGCACACGGGACAAAACCCAGTTTCCCCAGCAGCACGGCGTCACCACAGGCTGCAAGAATCAGATTTCCACAATTTAATCAAAAAAATCAAGCAGGCTCGCAGTTTGAGAGATATTTTTTT
>VYZQ01025535.1:0-15823 GCA_013400655.1 Mystacornis crossleyi | reverse complement strand
AAAAAAAAAAAAAAAAAAAAAGGTGGGGGGGAAGCTACCAGAATTTTCCTTTTTGCAAGAAGTTCATAGCATAGGCCTGCAAATTACACAATTTACACATTTTCATAAATTACTTGCTCTGGACTACTTGCATCCTAAACTGGGAAAGCATTATGTTGCATCCTGTATAAACACACAATACTTTCACACAGAATAGCAGAGAAATTGCTTCGTGGTGCTTGGCATCATACAGCATTTCATCGTTACTATATTTGCTGTATCAGCCTTGAAGTTGCTTGAAGATTCAACATGATCTTTGCAAAGTTTCAGTCCTGCTTATTTGAGAACTAAGTGTATCAAGCTACCTGCCAGTTACAGGATCACTGTTTCCACACTGACAACCCTTGAGCAAACCCTTCTTTTTTTTTCAGTGTCTCATGGCTTTTCCAGGCTTCATGGTACAGTTTCCAAGTACTGCATCTAGGCTTTGAGAGACTATCAAAGCAGGAATCCCAGTTCTTCTTTTGGTCTTTACTTCTCTTTTCCCAAGTATATTGTATCATTTGCCAAGTTAGGTAAGGAAAGCTGTATTTAAATAGTGAGAAAAGTCATGCAAGTCTGTATGAAATAGCTATTCTGTAAGTAATAAATTGAGTTTAAATTGCAGATGTTCTTATGCTTTCACACACAAATTGCTTCTCAGCATGGGTGTGTATATTCAGAGATCCACAGTTCTGCAGGAAAGCGGGCTGTTTTCAAATAAGTTTTTTTAATAAAGGACTGTTTGAAAAATTACTTTCCAGAGGGTACTATCAAAAAAGCACATTAGCACCAATAATCTTTCAATTTTGTTGTATAGTAAATTATCCAATTTCCATTATAACTGATGGAGTGCAGCAATTAGAGGATGTCTCATATGGAATGATATGAATTTTATTAGCTGATGTCTTTGCTGAAACTAAAGCCGAAAAATTCACAGGAGTATTCCTGCTTATTGTGATCTCATACCTTAAATGAGATCCTTCATCTTACTTTTGTCAATCAGAGTAAACGCAATTATACTGAATTTTCTGAGACTCAACTGTCATTGTATTGAATCATTCATGTGTTAAAACTTGAACAATCCATGAAGAATTGCAGTTCAGTGCACCTGAACCTGCGGCCCCAATGAAGATCTGTAGATAATTTAAAGATGGATAGGCTCTGGTAATATCTGGTTTTTGAGCTCAAAAAAGTGATACTTTTATGGAAAAGCTTTTGCTTTCTTTTGCTTCACTTTGACTCTTTTAACTAAATGCTCTTTGCTTCCAATATAGATATTAGAAGTCTCAGTAGGTAAGACAAAGAAAGTGAGATCAGGTATTGATGGTAAATGAGTTTCAGTTAAGTAACTGCTGGTGAAATAATTTTCATAAAATGCTTTGCAAACCACGAGTGAGGAATACCACGTCGGAGGGAACATTTTTGTTGAAAGAAATTAAGAGAGATCAATCCTTCTCAATCTTCTACTGGCTAATGTGCATTGCCCACCGTCCCATCAAGCATCTTAAAGAATGATTTTGGGATTGTTAAACTTTCGTGCTTTGGTGACTAGAGATTATCAAACACCTCAGATTTCTCATCCTTTATTACTTTTTCAAGTTTTTTACCATATCCAGGAATTAAGTCAGATATATTATATTTAAGTGTTCTGATCTGCCACTTTTCTTATTCAGGGATAAGTTTTCAGATGCTATTCTTCTGAGGAATACCTTTAGATCCTTTTCCAGCCACGACCAGTGTGTGATGTAGAGAGAGCTGAAAGTAAGAAGACAGAAAGATGTTTTTCCTACATTTTTCCGGGGTGGGGTTATCTGAAGGATCCATTGTGTATAAACTTCTGGAAACATTCTTAAAAAGATGAAAAACTCATTTTCCCTTGCTGACACAAGGTTTCTTTTTTTTTCTGTCCAAGCTTGAGAGAGCAGATCGATACTTTGTGATATAAAAGGGGCATATGTCAATACTATGACAGTGTGTTTCATGTTTTTGACATTTGCTCCAAGTACATGTAATGTAGCTCTTATTCCATAATCTTACAAACAACTTCTGAGAATTTATTAAGCTGTGTAACTGCAAGTGCAAGTCAAACATAATTGCAACATTTCTGTTTGTGTGCTTCATGATTTAAATGGAATGTATAAAGGAAAAAATGCAAAGTCATTTTTGCAGCTACAGTTTTATAAGTTAAAGCAACCTCACTGTGATTACATTAAAGAAAGTTTAAACAGACAAAATCAGATCAGATTTTAACCCTAATAAATAAGGCCAATATTTACTTTTAGAATTTTATGTACTACACTCTCAGACAGCAGAACTGTCCCAAACCTAAATGGAAATAGTAAAAGGAGAATTAAGAATTAAAATTACATTAGTTTGAAAATTTACAACTCATTCTAAAAAGGATGAGGCATTCTGCTAAAAGCTAAAACAGAAGACAGAATTAATAGCTTTTGGCTTTGGTATTTGTCTTCTCCATCTTTTGCACAGGTGAAGAAAAGAGGCAGAAATTTCTTCCCTTCTCTTATTTTATATGGTGAATTATTTTCTTTCTGCATTCATCCATTCTGTCCATCTTCTTTTCGTCTGTTTTTGAGTGTCGCACACAGAGTACTCCCACTCTCTGAGCCCTGTGTAGTATCACTGTTTCAGCAAGAGGAAGCAGGAAAGATTTTGTATGTGCCAGGACTTTGTCAGTCTAGTTCCCTAGGACCTTTTTTCTTCTATTCCTCTCTTAGAGTGCTCCATGATGTGAGACAGAATGGGAAAAACTAGATAGGAGGGAATGCCTTAACACTAATAGCATGATAGACTCATGGCCTAGTTCTATATATTCCCTGGCTTTGACAGAATCTTCACAACTCTGAGTGACTCAGTAATCTCGAATTTAGTTTCTCTCATGTAAGAAGACAATATTTCTTTGTCTGCATAGCCAGCCATTGCACAGGCAGGTAAATCTACATGGCTTGACATGAGTGATGCACACTGCGGAGGTGTTCGCAATATTTCTTTCAACTGCCAGAAGAGAAAGTAGGAGAGAACTCACAGTTTGCTTTTTTTGTGTTTATGAAACTTTTGGTTAGGCTCTGACTATGAACAAGTCTGAGGATGTAATAGTCCCAAATAGACAGAAATGCCCTATGTTCATGGAAAGAATGGTGCTTTATTATAAGGAAAACATTTCAGATTGATATTTCAGTCCTCCTCTTTCCTTTCATCATTTTGCTTACAAGGTTTTTTTTGAGCAGCTGTAAATTTTAAGGACAGATTTTAAGACATAAGGATCATCTGGTTTGATCTTTGCCTAACACAGGCCATAAAATTTCACCAATAATTCCTGTAGTGGAACATATCATCTTCCCTTAAATTGTAAGTGAATACTGTCAAGCCCAATAACTTGTGGTTTACTAGAGCATAAAAACATCCTGTCTCAATTTAAGGAATCCTGGAGATGATGAATTTCCTTCTCCCTTGGCAATGGATGGTTACTGTCACTGCAAACCAGTTGTTTCTAATTACTGTTCTGAAGCAAAACCAAATACAGGACTGCCATATGATACTGGTGAGTATGGCCTGGGAGTTTGTCACACCCACAACAAGGAACAAAATATTCTGCTTTCTATCTCTGCATATGTCCTTTGTCTGCTGGCCTTTCATAACTATGTTTTAAGGATTTTATGCTATGGTTGGCTCCAGTTCAACCCTTACTTTACTTTTATCCTCTTTAATGCTAAACCACACTTAAAGTCACTCCTTTCTAAGACCTCACAAAAGTGGTCCCAGACCACAGAAAAGAGAAGGCAGGAATTATCTGGTATGTCATGGGATGTAACAGCACTGTGTGATGATATTACTTTTTACTCATATAAGATTATGTGTTATGAGAAAAACTATGGTAGCACAACTCATAAGTTGTGAAACCCAGAGCTATCTGCCTTGTGAGCCAAACATCTGCCAAACATAAACCTACTGACTTAGGCGTAAATCACATGAGGACTTCAACTACCAGACACTACTGGTCATTTCTAAGCCTGCATGACTGCATCAGACACAGAGGATCATGGAGCAGCACTGCGTCAACATGGTGGATTCCAAAAATATTAGTGTTGTAACAGGGAAACTTCAAATTGAAGAAAGATACATACAAATGCAACAGTCTTAATAAGTCCATTCCCAATGTATTTCCAAACTCTTTTGACTCCTAAAAAAGAAACAAATCCCCTAAACTCTCCCACAGTGAAATCCTACAGAGTTTTTTTATTCTCTTTATGAGTTGTTGATTTTCCATTCTCATTGTTAATCTATCTGTAATCAATAAAATCATGTTTTTGCCTTAGAAATAGATGTTTTTAAGTATTGCTACAAAGTCTTTCTCAACAGTGTAGTAGCTGCATTAACAAACCAAGGTGTCTAAATCTATGTGCGTTGATGAGGGTCAAAATGCTGTTTTGGGAGAGTCAGGTTCTAAACAGAAGAGAAACCAACTGTTAATTAACAAAGTACATATTGAAACAAACAGTAATGTTACTACTTAGCAACATAAATATTAGTTAATACATAGTGTATAAAATCCCATATTATGTTTTTAAAAAAGTAAATGAAAGTAAGGTAGCTAATGCTATAAAATTGTGGAAAATTAACAAGGAATCACAATTAACTGTTGTGCTTTTATGTAAAAATATTGGAGGATTAATCTACTCTTAGAAAACATGAAAATATTCTTTCTTTTAGTCCACTGAATTTGCTTATAGCACAAATTTGAACTACTGGATCACTCTTTCAATATGAAGGAGTGCCATACTTACTGAGGTATTTACAGCAATGAAACAGTTACACAAGCACAGGACTTGGCCTTTCTCTAAATGCCTGTGTTGCATAGCTCAAATATTGACTTAACTACAAACACCCTCAGCCTGTAATTTTAGACATCAAGACCAAATATATGAAATATGTCTTGGAAAAGAACACTGAAAGCAGCAAAAGTACATAAGTGACTATTCTGTACAGAAAGGAATAATACTATTTTTAAAGAACACTTGAACTCAAATTCATTTATATAATTTTGCTTTAAAAAAAAAATAGAAATAAAAAAACAACTCAAGATCTGCTTGTTAATGCTAAGTCCTTCCCAAAGAAAGGGGGAAACGAATTTTTTGCATAGTAAAATAATCATCCAGATGGCAAAAACAACCCACCCTGAAAATAGTGTATGCTAAGACGAAGGCTATATTTCTTGAGGTCATCATCAGTAACAGTTTCATAACAACTCTTACAAGCTCTCAGCTGTAAGGATACCAGAACAGTTTAGTGAACTTTAGCCAAACTGTGTATTGCTAATCTATTATTCTAGAAATGTGTGACTGCTATACAGTCCTGGGTTTATGATTGACCCGGCCCTGTTTGACATGAAAATACCAGAAAAGAAATAGCAGTTCACTTTTTTTTTTTCCATAGAACTCCTCTGCTTTCAGAATTCATTATTACATAAATATAGATAATGTAGGAAATATTTTAATGAAGACATTCTTATGTTACATAAAATCATCTTCTGATCCACATTATTTTTTCCATACATAAAGATGAGCAAAAGTTAGGGGAATTTACTACATACAAACTATTGAAAGGCTAATCACCTTAGTGAACTGAGATTTAAGTAGTAACCTCCTTCTCCAAGAAAGTATGTACATCTATTTTGTGAATATTTAAGCAAAATAAAATATGAAGCTACTTAATCTATAGTTTAAAACAAATGCATGGACTCAGAAACAAGAATTTTAAATACAGCTGTTCTGAAGCAAAATAAGAATGGACATAACAAAAAGGAGCATGATACTTGGTGTTGGAAGTCATTATTAACAAAATTTGATCTAACCACTGAATAACTCAAAAAATTTCAGACATGAACATAACGAAATTATATGTGGAGCTGTCATGGGTTGACATCCCTTCCTGCTCTTCAGGTTTTTCTTCCTTTTGCCTCTGTTTCCTGGAGGAAGTGGTTTGCAGCAATAGGTGCTGTAATTTCCTCCAGAACTGGACAGAACCAATCAATTAACTAATTTGAATATCGACAGCTCTATTGAGCCACTTAGAGAAGGGGTACGCCCCATGAATTCAGATTAAAAGGAGATGAAGGGCGGGAATCTCTCTCTTGCTCTTCCGGCGAAGACAGAGGTAACAGAGGGCCCGCTCAGCCCCCTAGAGGGGGCTGGGCCGGCCCAGCGGGGCCCGGCTGGGCCCTGCCAACACGAATCGATGAGGCCTGGTGGGAGACCAGGCCGGACCGTGGTCCAGCTCTGCCACGGGGCCATGGCCTTCACCTTCNGGTTTATCCTGGAGATAGATGAAGAGAACTTTTGTTTTTCTGGAAGTGCTCGTCCTTAAAATTCTACCGCCTGCAGCTAAAGGTGAATCTTTGAACACGGTTGTGGTGAAAGCTGTGATCAAGGTAAAGGGTCCCTCACATGTCAGCAGAAAAACACCCCAGACGGCGGATGTGCTGTGACGTGGATGCCATGAGAAGATTGTTCTTGTGGAAAAGTTCCATAGCTGAGCAAAAGAGACTTCTCTCATTCAACGGACTGACATAAGATTGTTATAGAGGGGCAAACTGGCTGAATTGATTTTAAGTTTGTGTCTTTATATTACAGGTGGATGGAGGAGGTGCTGGAGAAAAAGGGGGGTTAATTTGCTTTAATTCCTTTTTATTCCATTTTACTTTTAGTTGTAGTAGTAAACTTCATTATATTCTTTAAAGTTTGGTGCCTGCTTTGTATTCCTCCCTGTTCTTATCTCACAGAAAGGGGAAAATGCGAATCAAACCACTACAGGAGCTGAAAATACATAAGATAGGTAATTATTGAAGGTAAATTATAGAGAAAGGCAAATCAGAATGGAAAAAAATGGGCAAATAAGGTTTACATTCACAGTCAGTGGCAATTTGCAAAAGAATTAAAATTGCCATGTGTATTTTTCCGTCACTATAGTCTAATACAAAAGGAGTCCCCATTACTTCTGGGTCATGAGTGACAAAAGCTCTCTACATCAAAAGGTCCCTCTCTGTGCCCAGCAAAACTTCTCAATACAGATAGAAAACTATTAACAACTACTTCCTCATAGTAAATAACTTCCTAAATAACTCTCTGTCTATAATGCGTAACAGAGGTGCTGGCAGGTATTATTCTCAGGAATGCACTGGTAAAGGGCTCAGATACTTTTGGATCTCATATACTCTTATTTTTGCATTGTGGAACAACACAATTTTTTTATCATAGCAAGTGACTGAATGACTTTCTCTATAGTTACTATTATGTGATTTATCCAGCCTCAATACTTCTTAGGATTACACTGAATTTATAGATTAAACTGAACTTCTTGAACCAGCTAAGCTTTTTATTTTATTTTAACTGCATCCTAGCAAGACAATCACTGTACTGTTCTTAACAAACTAATCCCCCTCTACCCAGAATTATTATCTCCTGAAAAATGCATGTCAGGAAATGGATTGAACACCATAAGTTTTCAAATATTTTAAGATTTCAACCATTCAACAAACTAGTTAAGCAAAACATGCATATAGTCATTGCATAAGCAAAAACCTGCATTTGCATGCACAAAGATTACATTTCCCACCCTTATGTGAGATTCAGCTGACAAGAACAGACAAATTCAAAATTCTTGCTGTAAATATTTTTGAAAATGTAATGATCATATCCTTCTTTAACAAATAATTGATACAAATCCCCTTAAATTCCAGATGAATAATAGAAAATGAACTAGAATACTAGTCAAATTTTTTTAACCTGAAAAAAATGTAGCATAAAATGTAAGCATTTAATTCATTATTCAAAAAAAGCAATACACCACCCAGACATAAGTAGCTATAGGTTCTTGTGACACTTTCTTGAACTAAACCTGGAGGTTTATAAAACATATGCACAGCTCCCATTGAAATTAGTGACTGGATTCCAGCTGGACTTGATCTGTCAGCAATGCAAGGCAGCTACAAATCTAATTTCAGAAAATCAGTCTGTAATCATCTGTCTGAAATGCTATATTTGATGTAAGGCATATTAACTATATATTAGAATCTGTTAAGTATTAGGAAGAAAATCTTGATGTTTGTACTTTATACACTCACAGTCCTCTCTTTGGAAGACAATAATTGCAGTCATGGGCGGGTTTGTTTGAGATTTTAACATAGTGTAATATATTCTGAGTTGCTTATTAAATTAAAAATAAAAAAGCAAATAACAACAGCAAACTTCAGAGCGAGACTATTACATTTTACAAAATACCATATCACAAAGGCAGTATAATATTAACTCCCCTATACTAATTTCATAGCCTTTCAGGAAAAATTAATGGGTTTAATATATGGAAAAATCATTCTATTATAGACATTGAAAATTTAGTCATATTTGTTTTGAACTGTGTTTATGTTGTCATATAGAGCCTTAAGAAAGATAGCAAGTAGCAATTTATTTTTGGAAGTTATAAAAGGCAAAATAGCGTAGATGTCTTTTAAATGCCATCATAAAATACCGAGAAGAATAAACACCAGAGCTCTAGGAAAAGAAAAAAAACTGCAGCATTTTCTGTATCCACATTAATATATTAATCAAATCCTAGTAGGGTATTGAGAAGTAAAACCTAAACCTTAAAAGACTTTCGTCCCATCCCTGCCTTCTTCCCAGACCCAGCATCACTCCTGATTTGGCTCTACCTCCTCTCCCAGCAGTGCAAGGGGTCAGGGAATGGGAGTTGCAGGCAGTTTATCACACAATATTTCTGCCTGCCCTTCCTTCTCTCATTCTTCCCCTGCTTCAACATGGGTTCCCTCCCATGGGAGACTCCTCCGCAAACTTCTCCAGTTTGATTGCAACCTTCCATAGGCTGCAGTCATTCAGAAACAGCCTGCTCCAGCATGGGTGCACCATGGGGTCCCAAGTCCTACCAGCCAACCTGCTCCAGCACAGGCTCCTCTCTGCAAAGGGCCACAGGTCCTGCGAGATGCCTGAGCCAGATACCTCAAGGAGACATTTCCTTCTTTGGGTGCATCCATTTGCTTTCTAGCAGGGTCCTCCATGGGCTGTGGGGGAGTATCTACTCCACCATAGACCCTCCATGGGCTGCAGGGGCACAGCTGCCTCACCATGGTCTGCACAATGGGCTGCAGGGGAATCTCTGCTCCAGCACTGGAGCACCTCCTCCCTCCTCCCTTTCTTCCCTGACCCTGGTGACTGCAGGGCTGTTTCTCTCATATATTCTCAGTCCCCTCTCCAGCCACTGCTGCCTAGCAGTTTTTAACCGCTTCTTAACAAGTTATCCCAGAGGCCTTGGCCAGACATGGCCCTGTAGCAGTCTTGGAACCAGCTGGAATAGGCTTTTTTGAACATGGGGGAAGCTTGTCACGGAAGCCACCCTTGTAGTCCCATCATTGCCAAAGTTTTGCCATGCAAACTTAATGCAATCACACAGAATCATTCAAATTACTATTTGCTTAACATTAGATATAGAAATATTTTGCTGGATTAAGTGCGTGGATATGAATCTTTCTCCAAAGTAAAGATTAGGCAATCAGAAATAGCAATTACATGATTTTGAAATACTGATTTGTTAAATTATATTTATTTATGTCCTTACACTGTTGGAAATATGCAGAAAATAATGATTCTGAGCATGCAGAGAAATGTAAAACAGTCTAAAGTTGCAAGTTGAATCTCTAAACTGTGAATTTCAGTCTGTCAATATCGTACAATTGAACCTCTGTTAGTAATATATACATATGAATGTGCATATAGAACAGAAGTCAGCCAGTAAAACAACTGCTGAATGCAGAATCTGAAGACAAATATATAGTCTATATGTTTGAAGTGATAAAAGCTCTTAAGGAGTGCTCACTTCTTCAGGAAAAAAGACAGTAATTTTCTAATTATATAGTAATTTTTCTGAACATAAATGGATGGTAAATACTGCAAGTTTCTATATGACCAAATGATAATTATGTTTTATATTTGAAATAGTCATCAAGTGATTGAAGCAGGTAATTAAATTGACTCATCTGCTTTCATCAAATTTGTAAAAGTGTGTAATAAAGTCAGCCAGAAACATGAATTTGGGGTATACGCTGTTCCTTGGAAACTGCTGAAATTATATTGTTTATAAATATAAATGTGAGATCATTTGCACATGTAGAATCCAAAGAACTTTATGTTAGGCAAGACCACTCATTTCAGCAGTGTTAGCCCAGATGACAGTCATTGAAGGTCTCTGCCTAGGTTCCTATGAGGGACTAGCCTACCCCACCCCAAAAGAGTCATAGTACAGGCTGAGTCTGGCACCTTTCACCACAATATTCCTCTAACGTTGAAGAAAAGCAGGAACACTGTGACCAGACAAAGAGGTTGTAGCACAGCTGTATGTGTGAAAGGACATTTCTTTGAAGGATGAGCATTCAAGTACTTGAAGAGCAACACAAAGGCATTCCTGCCTCTTCAGTCAGCAAATAGTCTTCATCTAGAGCTCAACTGAAGTGCCTGTATGCCATCCCCATGTGGCATGGGAAATAAACAAGAGCAATTAGAGAGGTGTGCTATCATCTTACTGGCATCACAAAGATGTGGTGGGATGGCTCATATGACTGGACCACTGAAATGGAATGATACAGGCTGTTTAGGAGGGACTGGCAGGGGAGACAAAGAGGGGATGCCGTGCTCTGTGCCGGTGACCAGCTGGAGTGCATGGAGCTCTGATTGCCTGGGGACAGATGAGAAGTTGACCAAGAGACACCAAACACCAAGCTGTGTGGTGCAGTGCACATGCTGGAGGGAAGGGATGGCATCCAGAGAGGCCTTGACAGGCTGGGGGGGTGGGCACGTGTGAATCTCATCATGTTGAACGAGGGCCTGCGTCCAAGCTGGGTCAATCTCAAACACAAATACAGGCTGGGCAGAGAATGGATCAAGACTAGTTGTGGAAAGGACTTGGGGGAGGTGGTTGATGAGAAGCTCAACTTGATTTGTCAATGTGGAATCACAGCCCAGAAAGCCAACCACATCCTGGGCTGCATCAAAAAAGATGTGACCAGCAGGTCGAGGGAGGGAGTTTTTCTCCTCTGCTCTTGTGAGACCCCACCTGGTGTGCTGCATCCAGCTCTGGGCTGGAGCACCTCTCCACTGAAGACAGGCTGAGAGTTGGGGTTGTTCATCCTGGGGAAGAGAAGGCTCTGGGGAGACCTTATAGCACCTTCCAGTGCCTAATGCGAGCCTACAAGAGAACTGGAGAGGGACTTTTTAGAAGGGCATGTAGTGAAAGAATAAGGACATTCAAACTGTAAGAAGGTAGGTTTTGATTAGATATTACGAAGATGTTCTTTACTGTGACAGTGATGAGACACTGGAATAGGTTGCCCAGAGAATCTGTGGATATCCCATCCCTGGAAGTGTTCAAGGCCAAGCTGGATGCAAACTTAGTGCAACCTGATGTAATGAAAGGTGTCACTATCCACAGCAGGGGGTTGAACAAGATGATCTTTAAGATCCCTCCCAACCCAAACAATTTCATGCTTCTATGAAATAACTGCCCTTCTAATTTTCCTTTCATTTTACTTTGAAATTTCACATTTCCACTCCCTGGGATGAATTTGTCTCTCCTGTTATGCAGGACTTACTTGATCTTCCTTTTTTTAATAAGTATTCCATAGTCCATGTAAAATTTTATAAAATAAAACCAAATTTGAAGATGCTATGTCAACTGGCTTAATGGAATGACAAGAAATGATCCAAAGATTTTAATTATGTACTACCTCATGGGAATTTAAAGCTAAAATAAAATGTAGATAGCTGAGACAAAGGAGGAAGTAAGGAGCATAAAGGTACATACGGAATACTTCTAGCATCCTAAAACCAGGTCGAACAAATATACGGAAAGTGTAGAGGCAAGTAAATTGCAAAGAATGCACACAGTCTTTAATCATCTTGTACATTCTAAATTCTGAAAGAAAAAAAGTTTATTTGATATATCAAAGTACAAACTTCCAAAAAATGCTTCAAAACAATGGATTTTTAGTATTGTTTTATTTTTTAAGAAATATTCTCTCTCAACCTATTGTTCCTATTTTCCTCTTAAAACACAGTAATACTCTTAAGACCTAAAAGTTGCAGGGGAGGTACAATCAACCACCTAGTGTGGATAAAGATCAGTTGAGAGAACCCACACAAGTTCCTATGAACAAAATAAATCTAGTAAAGTATGAGTGGAAATTAATTTTTTTCCCCCACGGGTCTTGTACTAGCCTGCACAGCTGTGTATATTATTCTGTTTCAATTTTCTATCCTCTTAAGTATTTACATATAAAAAACCAACTCAATAGAAATTGTAACTATTGGAAACTAAACTCATAAGAACTCATAGAATACATTAGTCTACTCTCAGCATTAAGAGCTCTGGGCTTAACTACTTGTCAGAGTGACAGCACAGAGGTCAAAAGATGCAGAGTTGCGTTAATAAATTATTACAAAGATAAGATATTTCAAACATGTGTTTCCATCAGGAGCTGATGAGTCTAAATATTACACATTATTACTGAAGCATTCAAATAACATTGTATGAAAAAATACAACACAAAATATATTAAGGCAACTAGAACACTTTGCTGAAACAGAAACTATTTATAATATCCAGGATTAGGAAAAAAAAACCCACAACAAATAAACCACAAAAATTTTCTTTTTAGAAAAGGTTTGGGTTTTTTATTTTTCTTTTCCTTTCTTGTTTTTCTGCATTAGATATATGCTAATCAGCAGTCCTAGCACTTTGGTCATTTTAGAAAAACACATGGTTGACAGACATTTAGGAGAAGAAGATTATAGAAAACCGCGTATGTGAAAGAAGTTTACATTTATACCTTATAGGTACTGTCCATTTGTTTACTTTGTTGGCTGTTAATTCCAAAATCTCTTTGAGTTTTGCAGAGCTGAACTTTTTTCAGAAATATTGTAATTATTTCTCCATTCAACTCCTTTAATCAGAAGTATTAAACAGACTGATCTGCAAAATATAAACATGGCACCCCAGAAATTATGCATGTGCCCTCTATTAGCAGAGTTTCTAGCACAGAGTTAGAAATCTTGTTTGGTAAGTGAGGAGACACCTCAATTCTACAGCTTTGCTTTGGACTTACAGCAGTGTGCTGGAGAAAGGTTTGAGATAAACTACTACATCCTAAATGAAAAAATTTGACTTAACCACACAGCTGTAAAATTCTCATGTTTTGCATTCCTTCTTTTTTAAAAAATTTTTATTTTACCTGAAGCTCAATACTTTATTAGTTACACAAAGTGGATCAGTTTTAGCTGTATCCCAAAGTCCTCGCTGAGCATGTAGGATTTACAGGTTCCTGCTCCAAAACAGTATGAGATGGGATTTGAAAACCTACTTGCTATGTGAAAATAGTTGCTAGCTGGCTATTGTGAAACAGTGTCTAGTCAGAGACTAAAATGTCTGGTTCCTGCCTGTTGCTTCTGTTATGCTTTTTTTGGTAGTCATGATCTGAGGAGGCTTAAGACACTGGATCCAGCTGGTGAGATAGGCAGGAGAAAGTCTTGCTGAAAATACCTCTAGGGTTAGGTGTGAGCCTGGGATTTGAGCGTCTCGCACAAGCAGGATGTAAGCAGTTTTGACATGCCTGCTGGCAGGAACGACATGGAATTAAACATCACTGGGGCAACTACAGGGTAACAGCAGATAAGCAGGGGGTTTAAGTATCTTAAAAGCAGATAAAAACTGATGAAAGAGAATTAAAATTAAAAACCCATGTGTGTAAGGTAATTTTTAAAATGGGATTTAGGAGTTTTTAAAAGTATCATCCTGATATTATATATAAACTAAATTTAAAAAAATACAGCATAAATGCAATTATATTCCTTTTGTTCTACATCATCATAAAAATTATTTTTAACAGATAAATGCTCAATTATATATTCCTTTACAGCAGCTTCATAGCAGGGAAACTCCATCTGCATAAAGCTAATGTAACAGAGCAGAAAATCAGCTCTCTGTCTAGTTTTCTCTAGTCTCTACTTCATGTTCCTAAAAAGTTAAGAGATGCAGGAGTGGACGCAAATATCAAAGGACATGAAATCTCCAAACTTTGGTCCAAGCCTGTCAGAATGCTTCTGTTTCACTGAGTATCAATCTTACAAAGTCTAAACAATCTGTCTTGATGTAGCAGAGCCAACAACTTTGCACCTATTACCAGTTAACCCATGCATTCTAGCACAAATATACTATTAAGGACATAAATAGACACTGTTTACTTTGCTAAAGCAGTGCCACAGCTTTAATATCTTGAAGAGCTTAACTTTCAAGACAACAGATTTACTAATTCTTATAAATATCCTCCAAAATAAGATTTTCAAAAATGCGTAACTGTTTTCTACTATGTTGACAACAGTACCATGTCCCCTGCAGTTATTTCAGAGTCCTGACTGTGTGTAGAACTGATTCCAGTGTCAGAGTCTGTGTCATTTATGTCCAGATTAGTCACTCTATGAACAAAGTCAGGAGCAGCAATGCTGTTACTGGAGATGCCACTGCCCTTGGATGGCTCTTCATTTGATTGAAGCCTAGTTTCAATGTTGTCTTTAACATGTAGTAAATTAAATTCTTCTGTAAGAAGTTCATATTCTTTTTCTTTCTTTTGAAGCAGTGAGTCCCTGTATGTAAGTTCTTTCTGGATGCAGCTCAGGTATGAGTTTATTCTCAGACCATCTTTCATACTTTTTTCCAGCTCATATTTTACACTTTCCAAATCTGAGGTTTCCAGTTCAGCATTAGCTGCTCCTTGTGTGCGAACATCCTCTCCATTTTTTTCCATGCATATACCGTGTACCTCTCTTTCAATTTCAGCACACAGGTTCTCTATTAACTGTTTGTGATGTTTCAGTCTTTCTTCAACCTGTAAAATTCCCTCACTTTTGCTTAAATAGTCATGCGCCTCTTTTTGATCAGATGGCCTACTCCCTTGCTGCTCAGGCTCACTTGTATTGATCATTAAATAGGAGTCCTGCACATAGTTTTCTCCATCATTGGCCACACGATCTAGATGGAATTTCGCTTCACATTTTTCAATTTCCATATCTAGTTCTTTCATTCTAAGGACCTGTTGATGAATAGTATGATCTTGAGAAATTATCAGATGAATCAGGGTTTCCATATTATCTCTCTCTTGCTGAACACTGTCCTGCTTAAGCTTGGCCAGTTTCCGGAAAGTCTTCCTCACAATTTTCTTTTGCTTATCTATTGGCAACATCTTCATGTAGTTTGCTGGACTGAGGTCCCACTGCTTTTCTACATTTTGAACTACCTTGGCTTCAGCTGTCTTCCACAATGGAAATGAGAGGAAAGCATCTGACTTTACCAACACAAAATGCAAATTAGACTGCTCTTCCCCCCAGGCCTTCCAAAGTCTCAGAATCTTTGTCAAAGGAGGCAGTACTCGCTCTGAGCCTCTCCATTTTTCTACAATGCAGTAATCACTAGGTTTTCCAAAAAGGACCTTTTTCTCTCCAAATGTTGTCTGATGTTCCTCAAGCAGTGCTTGAATCACTTCTGAGCAAGGTGTGCGCTTTGGCAGGCCACACACAATCTTCTCCTCCTGGCAAACCCAAACTACAATCTCCCTTTCATTTGAAGCCATGTCCTTGCTGGGAGATCTGGAAAACAAGAAGAGACCAAGTATAAATTACATATCAATGGCAGAGACAGCATGAATAATTACTATAATTCTGATATGACTAACACA
>VYZQ01025534.1:39044-53783 GCA_013400655.1 Mystacornis crossleyi | reverse complement strand
CAATCCCCTTGCCATGGGCAGGGACATCTTCCACTAGACCAGGTTGCTCCGAGTTTCATCCAGCCTGCCCTTAAACACTTGCAGGGATGGGGCATCCAAAACTTCTCTGGACAACCTGTTCCAGTGCCTCACCAACCTCACAGGGAAGAATTTCTTCCCAGTATCTAATTTAAACGTGCCCTCTTTCAGTTTAGAGACATTCCTCCTCGTCCTGTTGCTACATACTCTTGTAAAATGTCCCTCTCCCTAAAGGGTCTTGTAGCCCCTTTAGGTACTCAAAGGCTGCAATAAGGCTCTTTTCCAGTTCTCTCAGCCATTCCTCATGGCAGAGGTGTTCCATCCCTCTGATCAACTTGGTAGCCTCCTCTGGACTGGTTCCAACAGGTCCATGTCCTTCCCGTGCTGGGGACCCCAGGGCTGAAAGCAGCTCTGCTGGTGCAGTCTCACCAGAGCAGGGCAGACGGCCAGAATTCCCTCCCTCCCCTGCTGCCCACAGGGCTTTGGTTGCAGTTCAGGACATGGTTGGCCATACTCACATGATTGACTTCACACAAGGAAGCAGAGTTTATTCCACTTACTTCAGGTTATGTTTTGATGCCTAAATCACCAGTTTCAGAGATGGGTTAAGGGCTTTGGGTAGCTCAGGAGACTCCAACAGAGGCTGTGAATACTCCGTGTCTCTCCAGCATGCCTGCTGGAGGTTGACATTGACCAAGCAGAACTGATGGAAGGGGAAGGCTGCTTAACACAGTCCCTGACAGGAGTGTGGATGGGAAGAGTGGTGGGTCTGAGACCTGGGTGCCTTTTGACAACTATCAGAGTTAATGTGGTCCAGCCTGCTGATGTCACTTTAAGCAGGGTTGGTAGCCTTTGGGTTGTAGCAGCCACATCTTGGACTACTAAGAAGAATGGGAGTTACTAGTTGGGGTGGTTTTTGATAATTCATAACTAGTCCTGTCCAAAGGTAGGCAACTTTTCCTTCCCCTTCCCTGTTTATGGACTATGTAGTCTGTGGACTACTTCTGCTAGGAAGTCTGGCAAGAAGGGAGCCAGAGCAGATGTGTTTAAATGACATGACAGTGGCAAAACTCCAGGTATCATTTGACTACCTCATGGTACGTAGTTCCATGGCTGAGAAATTTGCATCAGCATCTAATCATGTCACTGAGGCTTTACCCTGAAGTGGTCACATCTGAAGGATGCTAACACCAAACAGATGTTTGATTTCCTATTCTCTTTAAGGGATTTCAGTAAGAGAATTGGCTTTATTCTTGAGATGTTGGACTTCCTAAACTTACAATATTCTCAGAAACCCTTTGTTAAGCTTTGCTTTAGACCAACCTGTTCTTTAGAACTTGGCAAAACAAATGCAAGACTGGTTTTTTCTCTTGTACTTATAACTTTGTTTTCATTCTGTTCTCATGTAATTTCCTCCAGGCACACTGTTTCCTTTGATTTGGTTTGACTAATGTGTTTTTCCTTAATGATTCCTCCAGCTAGTAGTTTCAGTTTACAGCTATGAGTATTTATCAACTGGAAAGTGTGGTTTTGTGGAATTTACTTCTAAACAAGTATAGTTACTGACACGTAAAAGCAGCCTTTTTTTTTTTCTGATCTTTAAAAAGCAGCCCGAAAAAGAGGTTTACTGGTACAGTAATATGTCATCTTTTCACTATTGCTATTTATATGGTGAATTAAAATCCAAAGCTGAAGACTTGGATTCTGAATATTTGGCAGAGGTCCTTCTTGAAGGACACCTAAAGGAAGAGATGCTCTAGCTTTGAGGACCTCTCCTATCTTTCTGCTTGATCAGAATATATAATGGTTTTGATTTAGTCAGCTGTCTCTGCACCACCTTACATTACTGTTTGGACTCTACAGCTTCTTGACAAGGGTCATGTATACGTGTGGTTTGTGTGTGTGAGGAAGAGGGCTGTGTGCATGTTGAACTTCTTTCTCTCCCTTTCTCCCCCTCTTTCTCATATTTTCTACTTAATTGTATTGCATATCTATAGAATCTTCATGTATTCTATAAATCCCTTGATGTAAGGGTAAGTATGGAGATCTCGTGCAATTGCAAGTTCCCCATACAAAGCATGCAAAGTAATTCTGTAGTGACTTCCATAGTGAAAAGTACATACCATAGTCCTGCCAGCCATGAAATGTGTTTTCCTTTTGTGGCTTCATATTCTGTGAATATTTTGATCATGACAGTGAGCTGGTTGACATCTGCATTAATGAGGAGGAGAGAAATTTCCAGGCTCATGAAACAGTGAATGTTATACAGTAGTGAATTGCATGTACTTGAGGTATTTTGTGTCCAGACAGAAGAGGTTCATGTGCCAATAATTTATAAATGGTTTTATCCACACATTGGAGACCTAGAAATGTTGGGGCTCGCCCTCTCTTCCCCTGGGGGAAATGGGCATAGATGGACACGTGGTGGGGCATGGGGTCTCCCTCTCCCTGTTCCCTTGCTCATGTGTACACCAAATCCTGCCCCCTATTGGTCACTTTGAATGTAGCCCGCGGGAGTTCTGTACTTAGGGGAGTGTCCATGGGACTCCCGGGAGTTGTTCTAGGGTTGTTCCTGGGGGGAGTCGCCGTTGGAGTCCCTGCTGGGCTCCGGCCATGTGCGGCTGGGACAATAAAATCTGGAAACATCTATCAAATATCGTCTCCTTGATGTTTCCATGGGGCAAGGCTGTCTCCCAGGGAAAGGTTGCAGCCACCCCACTGCGACATAGAAAGGCTTCCTTTTGAAATGTTATCAAATGTTAGCTGCTGTCAGAGTCTCAGAATAAAATGGTCCTCCCCATCATGAAGGAAGATGTTATTTCAATAGATAAATATGATTTGTTAACTACTGCCATCTAGAATATGGGGAAAGAGGGGGGAAAGAGGGGTATTGTTCTAGAAACAGGGTTTGGGTAAAAGTATGGGTTAAATTTCTCTCATAATCTCAATAGGACCTAATAGGTTAAAAAGAAAATTACTTACTTACTTAAGGCTGTTCTAGACCAAGCCTGAACAAAACCAAGGAGCTGGGCTCTGTGTGGACTTGCAGGAATAATGATTGCTTTAGGAAGGGCTGGAGAAATGGTTCCCTCCCCTGGTTTCAGGGGATGGAAGGGGGCTTATATACAGGATTTTTTTTATTTCTTTCTTTAAAGTTCAGTAGGAAAGTCTTCTTGGAGTGGTGGAAAAAATTTCTAAGTGCTATTTGTAGTGCAAATATTTTTTTGCTATTTCAATATTCTAGGAGTACATAAATGTCATTGCTTGAATTCTTCATGTCTTACTTATTTTCATGTTATAAAGTTCTGATGTGTAACTGTTTTGGGGGTAACATGAAGTTGATAAAATCAAAACATTACAGACAGGATAGTCACACATGATTTGGATCTTTTGGTAATGTGCACACATGAAAATTCACTTCATGCTGTCAGGTGGGAGGCTGTGTTGTTTTAGATACAAGAATTGCTGGACATGTATTTGGAAGAAAGCAGCACAGAGAATCCATGTTGGAGCAGGCTCCTGTCAGTAACTGTGATCTGTAGAGGGCAGCCGATGCTGGAGCAGGGGAGAGCGTGCAGAGGAAGGAGCAGCAGAGAAGAGCTCATTCCCACAACTACTGCATTTACTCTATTTTAAACCACCAGTAAACTTAATTCTTTTTCCTAAATTGAGTCTGTTTTGCCTGTGATGGTAACTGCTAACTAAACTCCCTGTCTTTCTCTAGACCAATGAGCTTTTTACTCTTATTTTCTCCCTGGTCATGTTGAGGAGGAGGAGTGAAAGAGCAGCTATGTTGGTGTCAAGAGCCACCCAATGTCAACCCACCACAGTATACAATGAATGAATAACTGAACTCTTGCTACAGTGCCAGATTCTCAGATACCAATTCTGAGTGTTGCTCCATGACAGTGGTTATAGATACCAGTAGAATTGCAATTTATATTTTTTAAGGATACTGAAAAAAACTCTAGAAAATTAAGGAGGAAAAAGGCATAGGAACAGAATGAATGAAGAATTCCCTCTGTTGTGCCAGACTTAAACCATAAGAAATGATCTTTAATTGAGAAGAGAACTATGATACGGTACTATGGTGTATGGGATCAGTGCTGATAATGTGTTCATTAATAACATAGACAAAGGGATCAAACGCGCCCTCAGCAGATTTGCAGACGACACCAAGCTGAGTGGTGCTGTTGCCACTTGAAGGATGGGATGTCATCCAGAAGGACCTGGACTAGCTCAAGAAGCGTCCCATGGGAATGTCATGAGGTTCAAAAATACCAAGTTCAAGGTGTTGCACCTAGGTCAGGGTATCAACCCTGGTATCAATCCAGGCTGGGAGATGAACAGATCCAGAGCAGCCCTGCTGCTTGAAGGACTTGGGGGTGCTGGTGGGTGAGAGGCTGGGCATGCCCCGGCCTCGTGCACTGGGAGCCCAGAAACCCCCAGTGTGCTGGGCTGCATTCAAAGCCCTGTGGGCAGCAGGGCAGGGAGGGGATTCCTCCCCTCTGCCCCGCTCTGCTGAGACCCCACCTGCAGTGCTGCATCCAGCTCTGGGGTCCCAGCACAGGAAGGACATTGACCTGTTGAAGCCAGTCCAGAGGGCCACCAAAATGATCATGAGGATGTGACACCTTTCCTATGAAAATAGTCTGAGAGAGTTGGGGTTGATCACCCTGTGAAAGAGAAGGCTCTGGGAAGACCTTATTGCAGCCTTTCAGTACTTAAAAGGGACTTACAAGAAAGATGGGGACAAAATTTTTAGTAGGGCCTGTTGTGTGTTACAACGAGGGATAATGGCTTAAACAAAAGAGGGTTGATTCAGACTAGATATAAGAAAAAAAGTTTTTACAGTGAGGGTGGTGAAACACTGGCACACATTACCCAAAGAGATAGTGGATGCCCCATCCCTGGAAACATTCAAGGTCAGGCTGGATGGGGCTCTGAACAACCTATTCATGTTGAAGATGTTCCTGCTCATTGCAGGGATCTTGAACTAGATGACCTTTAAATATCCCTTCCAACACAAACCATTCTAAGATTCTGTGATGGTACCTTCAAAAAAGAAAACAGCATGTTAACTTTGATCACTGAGAACCCATAGCTGAAAGCCCAAATGGACCCACTCAAGGCAGAAGTGAGGCACTAACTTCAACAGAAGTAATCAACTGTTAAAAGAAAGCCATAAGAAGCAAGATACTGTTAATTTGTTTGTGTCTTCAGGTCAAGACTAGATATCCATCTGCTAGGGTGTGTGCAACTCTTTCCCCGTTAAGCAGGGGAAAGGGAAATTATTTCTTTAGGGATGGAAGAAGGAGGTCTGGTGTGCTTAAGAAAGTCTAATCTTGCTATTTACCTCTTGTCTATCTGTCAAAAGAAGATTGTTTTTAAGCAAGTCAAGTTTCTAAATGTTGGTGGAAAGAGACTTTCAGTTGTTGTCCATACCCCCTATAGCAATTGTTCAGTTGGCTGATGCAGACGGAGGAAATGGACTGCATTAGAAGTGTCCGTGCTGTCTTCAAAACTAGTCCTAAACCAAGGAAACTTGAGATGCTTTTGGAAAAAAAAAAAAATAGGTAGACCTGTGTAAAGAACTGTGTTCAGCTGTTCTTGCTAGCCTGAAGTGGAGTAATTGTAATACCTGTGACCATCTCCTGGTAGCTGGGTGGGGGTTGATATGCTTTTGCTCCGAGAGCTGCACAGGCTCCCCCCGGCAGGGAGCATGCACACGCCACCTGCCAGTTGGACGTCGACAGCACACTCTGAAGTTCTGGTGGTAACTTCCATTTTTTCTTTCCGTTGCCCCCCTCTCTCTTTCTCTCCCCATTCTTTTTCCTTCTCCTTCTTCCTTTTCTGTCTTTTCTATTCTTCTTCAGTAGGGCAACATCCTTTTCACTACCAATTAATGCTTGTCAGATATAATACTTGCCTCATTTTGCTTAATTCTGTCCGAGATCATCTGTTTTAAAAGAACCCCCTGCAGTTCCCCCTTAGTGGAACGCGACAATGAGATATCCAAGAATGTACAGGGATTTTTTCTCTATTTGAGTTAAAACTAGATATATCTTGATTTATGTTTTCCTTCCCATTTCAACAAGAATTTGAGGTAATTGCCAATTACTGTACATATTTTTTACCCTGTAGAAGCTGTAAGTGGTATTCTTCAGCAAACATGCATGCCTTGTAACAAGAATGTAATGGAAAATACACTTATGGATTAACAGATGTCTCCCCAGTTAAAAACAGACTGAGACACGACCCCAGTATAAAATGTTTACTGTTTATCTAGAACTTCTTACACCTAAATATCATTATGCTATTGTAAAAAAAAAAATTACTTATTTTATATAGATGCCAGAGCCTGGAGAAAAAAGATGAATTGTTCAAGGCCACCCTTGGTCTAGCTCTTAGTTTGTACTCTTTCTAGTAGGCAATGTCTAACTTGTACAGTGTGAGAAGGCCTCAAAAATATTTCTTGTAGCTGCTGAAGCACATATGAAATCACAAATGTTTATTGCTGAATTGTCTTTTTTTTTGCTGTCCCTTTGCAGATCCTGACGTGTCTGGAATCTCCATTGAAACAGATAACAAAAATGTAAAAGCAGAGGAGTTTAAGGGTACAGTATGGGCATTGGTGTGATAGTTTTTAACATATACATAATACATGCAAACTATGCATACAGAAACTGTGCAGGTATTGAGGTTGTCTTCCTCTTTCCTGAGGGATCTTGTTCCTATTCTCTCCACTGACTCTGTGTTATCTTGATCTTGTCCCCATTTTCTCTTACTGAAGGTGGGGTTGAACTAGGTGCTCCCCAGAGATCCTTTTCAACCTCACCTGTTCTATGGTTCTATGACTTGTTTGTCAGTTCTGTAACTTCTGCCTCGTTTCCTTCCACACAAAATTATGGGAGCTGATGGAAAGGAGAAATATTATATTAAATAGCTTACAAGACAGAAAAGTGAGGGACTAGAGAGAACAGATAAAAGTTAGCTGATTATAAGTAACAATAATTTAATGTCTGTGTTTACTTGTCAGTAGCTAGAAGGACTATTTACATAGTTATATATGTATGTATCATATATAAAATAGCAAATTACTTCAAATAACGGGGTGGAGAACTTACAGAGGCAAAGAGGAAAACCTGTTTGCTGGGAAGATGAGAACGGGGTGTAACGTAGTGTGAGGTTTGTGGGTTATGTGGGTTTGTTTTTTCAATTTGGCTGGAGTGGAGAGACGTGGGAATTTGGAATCAAAACTGTTCTCTGAGCTTTAAATGTTATTCAGCTTCTTGAGGTAATAATCAAATATTTTAGAGGTGTCTAAAGCTGTCATCTGGACTTCTGTCTAGTAGTATTCTCTTGACAGAATACATTTAGAGCTCAAGGCAGGCAAAAGCAGAGAGAAACACTTCAGGTAATATTAAAGCTTGATTAGGTTCTGGTTTTTTTATATGGTATATGGCTTGCATTTTGTTCTTTTGTTATTTGTACACTGGATGAAATCAGTTTAGCACAGCCTAGATGCCAAGCCAAGTTCTCCATGTGTAGCAGCATTAAGGGATGGTAGGGCCAGTAGACGTAATTATTCCACTGAGTGCGGCTGGTCTGAAATGCATTTTCCTTTTCCCCTCTAACTCCTGTTACTGTAGAGGAGGATGGTCAGGCACTGGACAGGCTTCCCAGGGAAGTGGTCATGGCATCAAGCCTGACAGAGCTCAAGGAGCATCTAGGTGAGGTGACACTCCCAGTCATGGTTTAGTTTTAGGTAGTTCTGCAAGGAGCAGGGAGTTGGGCTCACTGATCCTTAGGGTTCCTTCCAACTTGAGTTATTCTATAATTTTATCACCAATGATAGCCTCCAGATCAGATGTAAATCCAAGTTAAACATTGTGCAGATCTCTCCAAGATTCCAGAGGGCTTTTGTAGGTCTAGCAGTACCAGGACTGATGCACAGCATCCTGTGGGCCTACCTTAATGCAAGTCAAGTACACTCTGGAAAATACCTCTCCCTGACTCCATTACTATAGGAAAAAGTGAGAGAGGGGAGCTGTAACTAAGGAGAATTTTATTATATTGTCTCTGTTCTGTGCGCGCTCCCTTTCTTCCAGCTATTCCTTTTCTCCAGATAAGATTAGTGAGTGGGCATCAACGCTAGGGTTTTTTCTGAAATAAAAACACATGGTGTGCAAGAAAGGGGCAGCTCATTCAAGACAGAAGTGACTTGTTCAGCTGAGAACTCTTCAGCTGAGCTGTCTGTGTCAGCTAATAGAGACCAGTTCGTTAGACCAGCCAACTGTCACAGGGCCAGTAGCAAAATCAAGCTGAGCTTGAATGATGGTTTTTCTTTGTTAGAAGGATACACAAACAAAATGGAAAGGAAACTAGTAAATCTTAAGATTCAGGAAGCCTCCACCCATCCACTCAACCTGAAGTCAGGAACCTCAGACTTCCTGAGTGTACAGTATGTTTTTTGAAGCGGCCAGTGCATGTGTAACATGTTTTTGGGACAGAATGCCCTCCTGCCTCAATTTTTCTTTCAAGTATGGACATTTTTTTCCCCCTGTGAGATATCACCAAGGCTACCAGCCTGGCTTTTTGTTTCTTTTCAGAGCAGACCTAGGAAATCAGGCTCTGAAGGGCAAGTGAGTAGATCTGTCAGTAGCTCTTAATTGCCTTCCAGCCTTGTTTCCTGAGACTGGAAAGGAGGATGATGGTTGATTATGTTTGAGCAGTGCATGTTTGTGTCATGAAAGCTAGACGGGCCTTGCCAAAACTGTAAAGGCTTTTGCTCCTCAATACTGTGGCCTGTATTGGAAAATGAGTAGCTTACAGGTAGCAAGGTCTATATTGCTTTTTTCTTTAGCCACCTTACTGGAATGTTTTCCATCTGCATTAAGTTATACATTTAAACAGAAAAAAACAGTGATACTGAATTCAGAATGGTAATTCACAAAATATTGTTAATAACAGGGTCATGGTCCCTTTTTTTAGGGGTGATCTGCTCAAAAATATTTAAACTAAAATGAGGGTAGTAATAAAGAATGTGATTGATGAACTAGATATTCCCATGTTGGATGGGGAAAGTAATAAACCCTATCCAGCATGGGAATATCTAGTCCCCAGCATCTGAAGTTTGATCCAAAGGCCACTGAAGTATAGGAAAATTACTGGTTTCTTTTTCCCCACTGTGTTGGTGTAAATCTGGAGAAGCATCACTTTGAGAAGTAGATCTGGCCATTGCTGACTGCACAAGTTCTTTTGAAAAGGGAACATGAATTTCATGGACTTTGAATGTGTACCAACACAATACTAAAATCTCTAATTTTCCCTTTTGTGTTTTTTTTTTCTTCCCTCTAGAGGCTATTCTTAGTTGCAAACACAAATTTTCGAAAGGGATGAGTTTAAGAATAGAGTGGAAGAAAATCCAGTCTGAAGGAGTCTCATTTGTCTACTACAATAGTGAATTTACAGGTACAGTACTACAAACAGATGGATGGTTTAACATGTCATTCTCTAGCATAGCTATTGACTATTTCTTGGGGAACAACACCAGGAAAATGACTGAAGAAGGCTCTTGACTCTTCATACAGAATAGCTATCCTTTTGAGAAAAAGAATTCTTCTCTGGGGGAACAAAAAAGGCATTTCTTTATAAAATCGTCAATTATGAGTTAACTTTTTAATGAAGTTAAATATAATAAAACTCAAGACTAAGAGAAATGGCACTGCAGATTCCTTGGGATTTTTCAACAATGAAATTGCATGCAGATGTAAACTCCTCTAAACTGCTGCAGGCTCTGCATGCCTATCCTAAAAAAAGGTTTCTCAAGCCTCCTGTAAAGCAGGAGGCTTAGCTATAAATAATGCAGCATTTTTTTATATACATAAAGTATAAAATCAGCTGTATATTTTTAATTATTTGTATTCTTTTCAAAAGTAGAGTTTCTCTTTGTATGTTCTGAAAAGGACTTACCTCAGTTTTGTGTGTTGGAGAAAATCCAGGTCTCTGTCACAGTGTACACAATAAATGAAGGTTAAGAAATAAAATAAAAGCACAGAAATTTTGTTAGCTTGTAGAACTTGCAGCTGACAACAAGGTGCTGACCTTGTTGATGAACTTGGGTTTTTTCAACACATATTTAATATAGAGAAACACTGGAACTCATGGTTCTGTGTGTGTATGTAACTTGAATTTCATAATAAGCTGTAGATTAAAAAAAAACAAATTCATTTTAAGAAGTCTGATGGCAATATCTTTGCTAAATCCATCAAGTTTTTCTTGCCAAGTTAAAATGTCAAATACTCTGCTGTGGTCTCACTCATAACTTTTTCTTTAAGGTAATTAAGTTAGTGATTGCCATGTCTAGTGTAAAGTGATGTGTTTCAGTCATGTCACTATTGCTACACATATTTTCTTGAAAGACCTCCAGAAAAATGCATTCCGTCTTCCAACTGGATAATGTATGGCAGACGGAGGTTTTTTGAATTGAGGGTGATATTTTGGAGTAAATGGAAGATTCATACTGTCTTGGGAAGGGGATTACATCCTGCTCTTTGCTGATAGGTAACTAACACTGAAAAAATGAGCAACAGTTTCATGTACAATATGACGTAAAATATCAATAAATAGTATGTGATTTCAGAATAAGCCAATGAGCCATAGATATTTGCTTTCAGACTGAAAGAGGGGAAATTTAGGTTAGATTTACAGAGGAAATATACACAGGAAATTCTTCCCTGTGAGGGTGGTGAGGCACTGGCACAGGTTGCCCCAGAGAAACTGGTTGCCCCATCCCTGGAAGCGTTCCAGACCAGGTTAGATGGGGCTTAGAACAACCTGGTCTAGTGGAAGGTGTCCCTGCCCATGGCAAGGGGGTGGAATGAGATGATCTTCAAGGTCCCTTCCACTGCAAACCATTCTGTGATTCTATGATTCTATAAGCAAAAGCAGAAACCTCTCTGTTTGTTCTCCCTAAAGGTGATCTTCAAGGCCGAGCAGAGATGCTGAATACAGGAATCCGAATTAGGAATGTGACTAGAAGGGATTCTGGGACCTACCGCTGTGAAATCAGTGCCAAGAGTGAAGAGGGGCAACACCTGGGAGAGGCTACTATTACTCTCACAGTATTGGGTACAAACATTATTCTTAGGCTTTTTTAAAGAAACTGGATGATGGGGTGTTGGGATGTTGAAGGTAGGGTTGTCCATGCAGTGTGTGGCTTCTGGGTTTTTGGGTCTTCTTCAGGCTGGGTTTATAAACACACTTGCACATGAACATTCTACAACATCACAAAACAGCTTGGCAAAAGTCACGCTTGCATCAGAAAGAGACATAACCAGGGTTTTATTATATAAAAGTGAGTTTCAGTTCTCAAAACTGAAATTGCTCAGTGACTGACAATCTGGATAAGATGATCATGGTGTCTGGCACTGGAAAGTCAGCATCTGTCAACACTTATCAAATATTCATAAGCAGAAGTTCGTTCTAATATGCTACAGTCTCTTCTTGGTTTTGGAAGGAAAGAGTTTTTGTGCAATGACAGCCAGACAGCTGGCAATCTGTGGACTTTATTTACAGGAGAGATGGTGGTACCTGCTGGAGGGCAGTTGTTCTTTGTGGGTCTTTGTTTTCTTTGCCAGTTAGGGAATGGATGGAAAAGTGAATACTGAACACATTGTTCTCACACTGGGTTAGGTATTTGTCCCACTGGATGAATGGTAGAGGCCAATAGTTTTCCTTTTTTACCTGTACAGGGACAAAAGAAAATACTTGCTTTTGTAGATTCTATATTTGTCCTATTAAAAATAATAATAATAGATCTTTTAAAGTTATATATAAAGTCTTTAAGTTCTTCATAAAGGATGATAAATGCATGAACTTCTGATTAGCACCAACAATGAGGTAACCCCACTTAATCCTTCTTTCTTCTACTTTCACAACAGCTTTCCTGTTTTAAATGTGGCTTATTAATTTAAAGTTGAAATTTTCAAGGCCAAAGGAGAAGGGGGAGGGCATGTGCTTACAAACCTTTTTGAAAGTTAATGTAAATTAATATTTAATTTGGTTTTCTTTTTTTCTGCTTTTTATCTTAAAATCAACCAAGAAAAAACTATCAATTCTTGTTAAGGTGTCAGTTGTTCTTTTAATGTTCCATGGATGCCTCTTCACCATTATTTTTTTTCTATATAATGTTAAGTACCAAAAAATAAAAAATTAAGTTTCTTTTCTGTTCACATATTGAAAATCAAAAAAGAGACATTCGTCTTCATAGGAGAAGAAACAAACAGTTCTCCTGCATCTCTGTGGGGGAATGTTTGTTTTTAATTTAAACTGGAATGTAGTAACCAGTTGGTGCTGGTCATCAGACTGGGGTTTACAAAGTGCCTGTGATGACTGCCAGTCTTGGTTAATCCTTCTGGCAATCAATTCTCCAAAGCTGACTGCTTTTAATACAAAAACTCTTTTTCCTCTTCCTCCCTTCAGTTTTTAAATACTAGGGCAGGGAAGGAGGCAGTTGCTGGACCACAGATTCCCTGAGTTATCCCATCTCTCTCTGTGAATAAGAGGTTCCATACAAGAAATGAAGTGAAACAAACTCTCTGGGGTTGGATGAAAATGCACAGATTGGAGACAGGATGACACAGCATATGGTGGGGGGAGGCTGGAAGTAAGCACCTCTTTCATTTTTAGCAACTCATAAATTTTACTGTGCTCTCAGTAGCACAGTTCTGCCTCTTAGCCCTTCTGCTGCACCTCATTTCATTGATGTGGTAGTTATCAAACGTGCACAAGTGCTCACCTCCTCACTATGACTGTCAGCCTGTTGTCATGGACAGTACATGTGTTTATTATAAGTACATGTGTAACAAGTGCAATTTCACTGTCCAGTTGCTCCAACTACTCCAGTGTGTGAGGTACCCAGCTCTGCAATGACAGGAACGGTCGTGCAGCTGAGCTGTAAGGAAACAGAGGGCTCCCCTCCATCTGAGTACCAGTGGTACAAGAATGGTGTTGCCTTGCTGGAGAAGACAGGAACAGGCAGTGCTAGAGCAGCAAACATAACTTACACCATGAATAAAAAGTCTGGCACTCTGGTAAGTGTAGTAACCAACTCTGTCATAGACAGCTACCAAGGAGACCAAATTTACTGTTCAGTACAATGATGCACGGGGGTCTTAATCCAGTAATTCACAAGGTCTTTGTTGGAGGTCAATGCCATGCTGAAATATGTGTTGAGAAATGTAGAAGGTAGTTTCTGCCTCAAACCAGTGACAAGCCATAGACATTAAGTGATACGCACAAATTGGGTGAGGTGCAAGGCTGCGGTAGTGATAATTGAGAATCTAGAAATACATGACATATTTTACCTTGTCAGCTGGTAAACTAGTGCCAGGTGAGAATGAGGTCTTGGTATGGCAGCAGAGCTATATGCGACAGAACCTTAAAATTTAGAATAGTAGCTTCACACACTTCTGGGGGAGTGCAGCACTCTGGGCAGTACAGAATCTCTGCAATCCAGTGCCATTTACAAGTTCCCATCCAGAACCTGTGAAGTCAGTGGGAATGAGTTGGGACTGTAAGTAAGCTTAGTGGATTCTTTGTTTTAGATGTAGTTTGTTTTGTGGATTTTGGTGTTGGGGTTTTTTTCCTTCAGAACTGACTGTCTCTCTCTCTCTCATTCTTCCCCCAGTAGCTGACCCTTCAAAAAAACTTGATGCTACTTAGGGTGCTGAAATTTTTCAGAAGTAAAGATTTGTTCTAAGAATACCCTACTCCTGTACAAAATCAAATGTGGAAACTGAAGTATGACTAAGCATTCAGATGTTCTGAGGATCCTTCAGCACACCACGGAAATCAGGTGGACTACTCACACTTACTAATCACNATTGAGTTACTTCACCAAGGCTCACGTGAGGCTCATGTGAGAGCAAGATGCCCTGAGTTGCACCAGCTAACAAGCAACAGATAAGCTCTTCTGTGGTGGGAGGAGATGTCCTGCTACAGTCTCGCTTCCTCATTTTCATTTTTACAGTAGTAGTAGTATTTGATAAATAGTGTGGTTTAGCATTTCTCTGTTGGAAGAGGACATAAAGTGCATTTTTGAAGAGTTGAGAACCACCCAAACAACTCTTTACTTCTGAAAAGTTTCAGTTGACAATATATCGTAAGTAGTATGTGTCAAATTTTTTCAAGGATCAGTTAATGGGGTTGTTGTTTCGATAAAATGAACAAATTGTTTGATTTCAGGTATTCTGAAATCAGGGTGTCTCTCTAAAAAAGTGAATACTATTGGAACGTTCTGATCCACTGAAAAAGAATTTCCTTGTAGAGACACTCCACTTAGTTACATGTCCATCTAAAGGAACCTCTTAGGCAAAAAGCAGAAGTTGATGGACCAGGGAGTGGGACTAGAGAACTGTTGAAAGGTTGAAATGGACCAGAATTTTGTACTTGCTTTCAGGGTTTTTCAGGTTTTATTTGTTTAAANTCTGAAAATACTGAAGTATGTCATACATTAAAAAGAACAATTAACAAGTCTAATGATTAAAAAAACAGAGAAAAACACTGAAATTGATATGAGGCCAGTCTCTGTCCATCTCTTTGTTATGGATCAAGAGCTTTAGACAAGCCCTGCCTTAGGCTTAGATTTTTGGCAGCAGCTCTACTTAGATGACCTAAATCGCTCTGGCTCTCAGGGTCCTAAGCATGGACAGTTAG
>VYZQ01025534.1:5285-20620 GCA_013400655.1 Mystacornis crossleyi | reverse complement strand
CAAAAAAAAAAAAAAAAAAAAAAAAAAAAAAAAAAAAAGAAAGGGTCTGTTTGGCTTTTTTCCCCCCTATTTATAGAGCATGTAAATGAGTAAAAATTAACATAACAATACACTCATGCAGTGTGCAAGAGACCTTAACTGCCGAAGAAGAATGACATCAGATTTTTTCTTTTTTAAGGGAAAACAATTGGTATTTTCTATTAGATATGCTAGAACAAACCTCCCCACTAGTGAAACCATCACTAAGAGTTGCAGGAAAACGCACCTTAAATATTTAGAGACCAGCCCACAAAACTATCAAACTGTCAAAAATCAAACACTTCATGTCTCATGTTTTTATGTCAAAATCAACAGATTTTCCCCTTTTGCCATCAGCACCCTCCACAAAACACTTCTTTACTTACCTGCTTTTCGTGTTGTACTCTCTGATCTTGTCCAAGAAGAGCTTCTGAACCGGGTCGAGCTCTTTTGCCTTGTTGAAGACAATCGCGGAGAGACCAATGTTCCTGCGCAGGTAAACGGACACAGTGGAGTGGAAAACGGAGGAAAGCCGCAAGATCTGTCGCAGGATCATGATGGCACTGCTGCTTTAACCATTAAAAAAGCACCAAAACAGGAATACAGAATTAGTCACAGCGATATAAATGCATTTAAAAAGCATGAAAAAATAGCTTGGAGCTGAAACCAGAAAAGTATTTAAAGGATATCTCCTTTATTAAGATATTATTAAGATAAATGCATAAAGAAGAAAGAAAAATGTACTTTGGAGCTCAACTTTAAAGCAGAAAGGTATTCAAAGGTTATTTAAAACAGCATGGGGGAATTCCAACAGCCACTGAACCCGAGGACACCCTGACTCACACGGGCGCAACTCAGCGGCCCGTTCGGTACAGAACCGCGACCGAACAACCCAGACAAACCGAGAATTCCACTCTTCGCGTTGTTTAAGTAGAAAAAATGTGACAACTTCAACCCATAAAAGCTCCCCAGGGTCACCTTGGCTGAACCACCGCCTCCACTCGGCCCCACCCCGCTCGCGGTGCACGCTGGGAATCATACCCCACCCTTGCGCACACCCGAGGTTCTCCCCTTCCTATCTCCACACACCGCCCGGCCCCGCTCGGCGCCAGCCGGGATCTGGGGTAGAGAATCTCCTGGGGCGGGGAGAGCCCCAGGAGAGCCCACCACTCACCGTGACCGCACAGAACCACTTCCAAATGACGGGAAGCGGCTCGGAGTCTTCCGGAGCCACGGGAGCCGCCGGGAGCTGTAGTTCCCGCGCGTGGGCCGCCGGGAGCTGTAGTTCCTGTGCGGGGGCCGCCGGGAGCTGTAGTTCCTGTGCGGGGGCCGCCGGGAGCCGTAGTTCGCGCGGCGGCGCGGCGGTGTCGCGCGCTTTCCCCGCGCTGGGCCCGCGCGCCGCCCCGATCCTGGCGCAGCCCACGCCCGGAGCCGCTCCCGAAGCCGGTCCTGGACCCGGAGCCGCGGGAGTTCCCGGACGCGGACGGACGGCGGGACGTGTCGGTGCGGTGGGTAGGCAGGCGGGCGGGCGGACGGACGGACGGACGGTGGCGGCGGGTGAGCGCGGCCCGGCCCGTGTTTTGTTTCCGTTTCTCCCCCGGCGGCTCCGCGATCCCATTTCCGTTTCGTGTTCAAACAACGACACGGAGGCGCCACGGGAAGCGGGGCATGGGGAGGTGGCGCCTCGGCGGTCGCGGGGAAGGGCCTCCGGGATCAAGGACCGAGCGCTCCCACCACGGGGCTCGCGAGGCCTCCCCGGCGCGTGAAAACTTATCCCCGCTTGTAAAAACCTTGTTTTGGATGAACTGTAACAGGATGTGGCGTCTTCTGGTTCTCCCCTTGCACTGGTGAACAGCCCGTCGAGTGATGTGTCCCGCTCTGGGCCCCTCTGTCCGAGAAGAATACAGAGGGGCTGGAGCGAGTCGAGCGGAGCTGGGAAAGGGTCTGGAGCACAGGTCTGATGAGGAGGACCTGGGGGACTTATCCTGGGAAAAACGAGGCCCGGGGGGGATCCTATCTCTCTTTACAATTCACTGACAGGAGGTTGCAGCCAGATGGGGGTCGGGCTCTGCTCCTCGGCAAACCAGTAAAAAGAGTCTTAAGCTGTGCCGGGGAGGTTTAGGTTGGACACTAAAAGGAATTTCTTCACTCAGAGAGTGATTAGACATTGGAGCAGGCAGCCCAGGGAGGTGGTGGGATCACCATCCTTAGAGATCTTAAAGGAAAGACTGGATGTGGCACTTTGTGCCATGGTCTAGTTGACATTGTGGTGTTCAGTTATGATGATCTCGAAAGTCTTTTCCAACCTAATGGATTCCATGATCTTGCATAGTTTGCTTTCTTTTGTTCGGCCAGGTACATGCTGCACAGCCACAGCTTCCAGTTTGCCTTTATTTTCTCCCTTCTAGCTGTTGATAAGGAAGTTAAACATATCAAATCTAGTGTGATTTTCCCCCACCCTGTTCAGTGCTCCACTATCTCTGTCATAAAGCTGAACTGTTTGATGAGTTGTGAAAGCTGATCTGTAAAGGACAGGCTTTCTGCTTTTTTACCTGTTTTGTGTTGGTATTTATAATTTGGATAATGCGGATGGATAGGAACCACGTGCTGCACACACCAGAGCTTCTCTGGGGCACAGATGACTCCAGTGACTGGGCTTCAGTATCAGCTGATAATGTGTCTGGGCTCCAGAACTGGACCCCATTTCAGAATTACCTAGTGGGATAGCAAACATAATTCTCCTCAGAGAGTTTGTGCCCATATCACGGTGGGCTCATTCCTTGCTTAATTCCTTGTGTTCTAGGGAAAAGATAGATATTAAACAGAACAGAGGGACTACTATCCTGACTGTAAAAGATACTGGAGTAGCACTGGGCTGTCATACAAGGGAAAAGCTCTGTTGACAGGTGCCTTCTCATATGTTAGTGGAGGTCAGATTTCTTCTTGGCTAACAGGTAAGTCTTAGGGCTTGTTAGGTTGAAGGAAAAAGTGGAAACAAGCAGAAATCAGTAGGCTGAACCTTCCAAGAATTAACCACAGTTCTTTATGCTCCTTTGAAGAAATGCTGCTGTGATTGTGTGATGGCCACATGAACCATCCAGGCAAGCCAGGCTCTTTGAGCCTTCTTGTCTCTCAGTAGCCTTCGGGGAAGGGTCAGGCAGCTCAGTCCCATCTGAACCTATGTTCACTTTCAAACTCTGCATCAAACTGTAGCAACAAACTGCTAGACTTCATGTGAAATGTGTATATTGAAAGAAGTCTTTTTATGCTACCATAGGAAAGACTGAACAACTTTACCCTTTAGGCTTCTATGAACTTGAACGAGTTTATGTGTTTTCATCATGTTGTTATTCTTTATACCCATCTCCCTTCCTTGTATCTGTGCATAGCGGAACCATCTTTCTTCCTCTTTGTGTACTTGCTCTTTGTGCCTGGGTTCCTCTTTCCTGCCCCTCCAGGGATCTAAAAATGTAGAGTCTGTGAGATTCAACCATGAATTGCCTTTGAAGAGGGAGTGAACAGTTACTAGTCCAGCTGCCAGTTTGGAGTCCAATCCCTAGGGACTTCTAAATGCCTTACCTAATTCTGTACCGTTACTATGGGCAGTAATATTTTCTCACTCTGCATCACTCTGCATTTAGCCATACTGAACATTTTCTGCCAGAAATCTATCAAGATGGTGAGTTCTTTCTGTAAATCTGCACTGTTTTCTCAGTAACTAACGTACGGATATGTCAAGGAGCAGAAATCCCAGCCTAACCCGTTTGTGACCTTACTGGTAAACTCTCTTCATCATAAAAAAACACAAAAAAAAACCCCTGCACCTTTGTTTTTGTCTTAGTTTGAAAAGACAGGTGTCTGTTGAGGAAGNAACCCAGGACAGTTTTGTGTTTTTAATTTGATTGCTAATACAGAAAAGACATTGACCCCTTTTTTATCATAGCAGTTTGCTACTTTGGGCATTTTCAGTAAGAAAACATTGCTCAAACCGTGGTTTTGAAATATTTTTTAACAGTCTGACAGATCACCTGTAATCATGCAGGTGTCGGTGCATTCAGATATTTAAGCCTGTCTGCATTCTTAAGAAGTTGTGTTTCAGTCTTTCTCGTTTATCTTGAGAATGATACACAAGATTAAGTGATACAGGAATTGGACTCCTGGGGCCCTGTTCAGTGGACACTATTCTGGCCCTTTGGTGACTTTCACAGAGCCAGATCTGTGAACAGGTTCTGGGTTTGCTTCTAGTGGTGAGATATTGATAAAGTGATCTTTCACTTCCTAACCTTGTTAGCTTCTTACAGAATGAACCACATGCAGCACTTGATTTGTTCACAACTGATCTTACAAAATAGTTTTTGAAGCAGATGATGAGTAGTTTGAATTTCTTTAGACAGTTTACATAGCAGCTGTAAAACATAGTTGGTTACTATTACTTTTGAGAAGTTTTAAAGATTAATACATACCCTTATTATCTTGTATTCAGTAGATATTCTTCCTAGCAGTTGGGTTTGGGATAGAGGAATTCCTGGGAAAGGATGATTCCAGGATGGAAATCTCCGTGATCTCTTCTATTTTGGATATTTAAATAGTAGTCATGTTTTGCTTTTTCTCCAGTGGTTTTTTTCATCCTCTGTACTTCTACTTTCTGCTGCTTTTGCTATGAGTTCATGGTGTTATTTATTGTAAACTGTTAATATAATTTGGCCTGTTTTTTTATCATATGTATTTCATAGTTATGGTATATGTTCTGGTTAGTGAAATACAAAAATACCAGACAGACTATGTCTTTTCCGACCAAATGCTGTAATTCTTTGTTTCCCAATTATGTCCTCAACAGACACAGTTCCAGTGTTCTACAGGGCATGAAAATCTGCAGTGTTAGTGAGAATGTTGTCACAGAATAGCTTTCCCTTTCATTACTAACATCCTGCTTTAGTTTGGGACTTCACAAGATACATTCATTGTGATCATGTCATCAACCATTCGTCTGTGGAAGGCATGGGTGGAAAGATGAGGTAGTCAAAAAACACGTTGTTGTTGACTTTATTTACCTATGAAGAAATCATGGTTTACCTATGAAGAAATTCTCCCTAACTTCCTCCTGCAGCATTTCATGTGAAATGCTGCTTAAATTTATAAGCATCTTTCAGCCATGCTAGGAAGGTAGTTTGAATTTTCAGGTGTGCTTTGCTGTAGGTGGCCCATAGCAACAACAAAAAAATCCATAAATTTGGGTGCCTCCAAGAGAATCAGGCTTTAGGCTCTGTGCAAATGGCTTAATAGTCCTGTGTTTCCTTCTAGAACATCTGTTTGAGGACAGGCATAGTAATATATTTTATGAAATCTGTATTAGCTTTTGGATTTCTTTTTTAGATGAATTCTTGGCTTTAAAAGACTATTCTGGTATTTGGTTTAAAAAATATGTGATAGGACACAAAACATTGTCTAGTCTTGTTGGTCTGTGACTTACATAAAAATTATTTTCTGTTCATAGCTCTGTTCTTAAGACATTGCAGCCATGACTAAGAGAGAGGCAGAGGAACTGATAGAAATTGAAATTGATGGAACTGAGAAACAGGAATGCACTGAAGAAAGGTATATGTACTTTCTTTGCTTTTTGGGACCCTTAGGCAGCAATTAATTAACTAATTAGTTTTTGTTTCTTATCTAATTAATGGTGGTTTTCTAGAAGTTGAAATGTAGCCACTATAGGAAATCAGTATAGTGCTGTCATGGTCCTCGGTCTTAGTTATTTAAATCCCAAACTGTTTTGATTGTCTCTTGCTATGTTATTAGGATGCAGCCTTTCCTATTTTCATTTTCCTGTAATAGTATGTCTTTGTGTGTGTGCTGCAAACCTTTCAGCTTCAGTGTATGCTTCTGTAATTGAGATGAACCTTTCCATTTCTCCAGTCCTTTGCTTTACTGTTATACAGGATTTATACAGGATGATTGGTTTTTAACAGAGCAGAAATGATGCTCGATATCAACTATACTGTTGTTAGGACCATTGAAACCGTACATACTGAAGTCGGGTACCCTCTGACTTAATTACCTCAACCTGGATTTTTAGTTTCCAATGCTTCCCTTATAATTTTCACTATTGTGTTTGGAAGCTCAGAGCATCAGTTGTAATATAGGATAGTGTTGTAATTCAATCTAAGCACAGAAGAGTAAAGAAAACTAAGTCTCTGTAAATAAAATGGATTGAATCCAGAAAGGCACGAAATATACCCCAAAAACTTGNGCTTCCACGCCAAAGGTGCTGGGCTTAATCCTCTTGTGAATGTATTCTTTTCCCCCAGCCCAGACTTGAGTCACTTTATCTTATCTCTATTAACTTGAGTCGAGGGCCTCAGTCAGGAGGCCCATTCAAGGTGCAGTGGTCTTTCATGCAGCTTTTGTTACACCTTTGTTGTAATAGGCAAAAGTCCTTCATAAAGATGTTTAAGCCATAAACCATACCATTTCAGTCTCTTGACAGGTAGAATGAACTGAGGCTGGTTAACTAGTCTTTAAGAACCTGTTCTGGAGAACTGATTCAAAACCACTTACTAGTTTCTTATTCTGAGCTCCTTGTGTATTTTTACTACTTACAGACTATATCTGTGTACATTCTGGTTTCCTTCTGTGTAAATAAAGAGAGCCCAACTGTGTAATGTCATTGTTACAGCATGAGTCATATAACAATGACATTTCTGAATGCCTGTGCCAATACTATCATTGTTGTAGTGCAGGAGAACCATGACACGTGACTCAGTTCTTTCAAGGGTCCATGCTGCTGTACTTCCTTCTGGTTGTTCCTTGTATGCGTTAAGCTTATTATTGTTGTGCTGACTGGTGAAAAGATGGGGAAAGTTGCTGTGTATGAGTGTGAGCTTTTTTTTCGTTCTATTTTCCCTGTATGTTAAGTTTCTGTGTTTGCTTTTAACTTGAATATCTTGTAAATACAGTCCAGGCTAAGCAAATAAAATTAGTTTACATGAAAATTAACAATATATAACATGCTAACCATGGCTTACTCTCTTGAAAAAGGTAATCTGAATCTTGGTATTTAACCAAGTGTTTTAGTGGTGACAGGGTGAAAGAAGAGTTACACAACTGTAAAATTAATGAGACCAAATTTAGTAATTCACTCTCTACTCAAAAGAAGAGTACTCAAACTAATACTGCATGATATTAAGATTTCAGAGTTAGTACTACCTTTTATCTAGTTGACTTCTAACTTTTATTAAGCTTTCCTATACCTGCTCTGTTAACACGTGGGTAATGATTTATTATATTAATTTGCTATTTAAGCATTGTCGAGCAAACCTACACCACCGCAGAATTTGTGAGTCAGGCTATTGACATCAGTGAACCCATTGGAAATCTTAAGAAGTTGCTGGAACCCAGACTACAGTGCTCCTTGGATGCACATGAAATTTGTCTGCAAGATATCCAGGTAAATTGAAAGGTTATGAAAGATTTAGCCTCTTAATGGAGAAGTTTTTTACATATGTTTTCCCTTTTTCCATTGTCTGTGGAATTCACGCTTCATGTGGAATATTAATTACCATTAAGAGTTTAATTTCATGTCAGGTTCGTTATAATCAGACAATTTAGTATATACACACTGGTTCTCTGTGAATACAATCAAAATATTTTTGGAGTTCCTGGTGCAAGGTTAAGAAAGAAAACTTTCACACCTTGCAAGTGAAAGAAAAATGAGGACAATGACCACACTACTTTATCTTAAGGTAGCCTGCATCATTTATTGCTGCCTGAACTTCCATGAGTCCAATCTTGTTTTGAATCTAAACAAGAAGGTTTCTATATTATTCAGGTATAGAGGTAGCAAAGCATTACTCAAGAAATCCTCCCCTGTTTTTACAGGCATTGCCACATGTTAGAGAGTATAACTGTTTTGCATTTAGTTTAGCTACATGATTTATTTGAAATTGCAATTAGACATCTGTGGCTTTTCCAGAAGCAATGGGAGAATATTGTTATAAAGTCAAGAATTTTTATGAAGGTGTTAAAAACTCAGAAGAAAAACTGTAGATAGTTTTCAGGTGGTGAAGGTACCTCCCCATGTTGCATGGCTTCTTTTAGGTAAAAAAATGTTCCTGTAAGCAAAAATACCTTAAACAGAACAGAGTGGCAAGTCTCGAATATGATCAAATTTTTTCTGTTATGTACTATGTCTACACAGTACTAAAAATATTTGCACACTTCTTCAGAAAGTTTGCTGCAGGCACCAAGTGTTTCTAAATTGTACAAGACAATAAGTTTATTGTAACTATAAAACTAATACTTACTTTTAAGTTTTTAATTTTTAATGCTTTTATCAAGCTGGACCCAGATCGAAGCCTTTTTGATCAAGGAGTGAAAACAGATGGAACAGTGCAACTTAGTGTGCAAGTAATATCTAGGCAAGGTAAGCAGTTACATTTGTCCGTTGTACAGACAAACTAATATTGCAGGAATACTAATCTGCTCCTATTCCTAGCTGTAAAATTGAGACAATCAATGAATGGTCACAGAGCTTCAGAATGTATTTTTCACTGTGTACTGTAGTTCTAAGTAGTAAAATTAAAATAAATGTCATGGACTAATGCTATTTGAAATGTTTTTTTAAAGGAATTTCATATAATTTCTATAAGTAACAAAATCAAACACAAATCCAGAACCCAACAACTCTCTGTCAAGTAGTGTGAGTTACACAATGAGGTTTTCCTCAAGGTTGAGTAGTTACTCGTATCAGAACAAATATCGAAGCAGGCAAAAGACTTTTGTGTAGGTAGGTGACGGTTTCATCCCTGTGAGGTGAGTGAGCTTGTGTGCTTTAGGAACAATTACATTATGAAAGTAAATGTAGCTAACTGAAAATCCTTGTCAAGGTTCAGGATCACTGTCTAGTGTCTGTTTTCTTTGGATGAGAAGTCAGAAAAAACCATTGTGTAAGAGGAACATTAACCAGGTGGGTACGGATTTGTTGAGGCATAGTTTTTATTTGTAGTGTCTGGTGTGACAGGATTTCCCCTTGTAAAATCCTCAGGAACTAGCAGCTTCACTGTTTTGCTTTTTGTCCTACTTTTCTGTTTTGCCCCCTCCATATGTCTTGAGTGGAGGGACAGCCACCACTTTGAAGACAATGTTCATATTGGGCTGTGGGAACAGCTACAGGTGTTTATTACCATCTTTTTAAGCAGCGATGAGTTCTTCAGGAGTAGATTAGTTATCTGTTTTGAGTTACATCAGCAAAGCAAGTGAGCAAAATTTGGGAAATACTTTTTCTTTACTTGTGGCTTCATTGTAGATTTAACAGAAGAAAACTTTCCTGCTTTGTATTAAGTCTTCAGCAAGACACAATTTGCATTTAATGCTGTGTCAGGTGACTAGAGCTAGGTTGAGTCCTCAGTTCCCCATACATAATGGGAAATGTACTGCCTTTCTGCTTTTAAAATAGAATAGAAATATTCTTCAGGGAGCTAAAATAACTGCTCTTAATTCATGCCAAGTAACTTCTAGTATTCAATGCTCAGACTTCCATTTTCAAAAGGATGTGAGTGATAAATATTTTTACTATCATCTTCCATGTTCTTGCTGTGTTTTGTTTTTTTCCCTTTAATGTAAAACTGGGGTTCGTGATCACAGACTACAAGGAGCTTCTTGCTCCCTGCCCCCATCACACCTTCCCTCTCTCCTTCTCCCTCTCCCTCTCCCTCCCCCTCTCCCTCCCCCTTCCATCTTTAAAGAAACACTTGAATATTAAGTACTTCTTTGTCACTTTGAAACACTCCTCAGTGTTGTTTTTCAGGCCTTGATACTTAAGCAACTCCTAAGAAATATGTCTTTTTAAGGCATGTAAAATACGGCAGGGCAGAATACCGGAACACAAATAGCACACATATAAACAAAAGGAAGATATTTGGGTCACTAACTGGAAAACATACTAGTTACTCTTAACCATAGTACCCCTTTGAGCCAGAGGGGAAAAAATTCTTAATTCATTTTTTACGTGCATGGATGAGGTTTTGAGAGATTCTCTGTTCACTTATGCTTATTTTTCCCTAACTTCTGTAATACATAGAATTCAGCTAGGAATAATCAGGATGCTAATCGTTGTGGTGGATTGGACTCTCTTCTTTCTTGAAAGAAAAGCTGCTATGTCAGTTCAAATGTTCTATCAAATTTTGATCAGCTGGCTTTAAATTCCAAAACAACAGGTAATATATCATTCTTCTGTAGTTGAACTTGAGTGTAGTTCTGTTACAGCATTTCATTCTACAGCAAATAAAATAGCATTCCTATTTTTTCATTTTACTAGAAAGACTCTTCTGGCACTCTGCCTTGCACTAGCTCATTTCCTCTGGTTGGAGGAATGGCAGTATGTGTGGTTTTCCTGCCATTCTGAGAACAGCAGCTTTGAGTGCAGCCCGGTTCTCTACTGCTCTGAACTGGGTCTCCTGCACGTCTGTGGAACTCTGAGTAACTCTATTCCATTGTATGTCAAAGAGTTTGAAAAAAGCTTTCGTTTTGAAGACCTCCACAGTAAAATATTTTGGTTTTTTTTCTATAATAATTTCTGAAATAAGTAGGCTTTTGTTATTTTTAGTATGTAAAGGAACAAATCATAAGTGTAATGACACTTACTTAGATTAAAGATGCTGTTTGACTAATGTCCTGTCTCTGGGTGTGGTTAATACTCGACGTTTTGGGGTGGGTAAAACCAAGCAGGCTGCCTGTAGGTCAGTCATCACCCCAGTATAGTCTCTGCCTTCAGACAATTGGTAGTATTGTCAACATCTGCATGTATCTTGGTAGCTCCTGTCCTGAAGCTTTGTACTGCTTGTACCAGTTTATAGTTCTGGGATGTGTGGCATTGTGTTCCACAATTTGAGTCCAAGGAAGACTGGTCATCTCTTACGCAGTAGGTAAAGGGAGAAGAGATGTGAGGAGAGACGCAGACAAACCCAGAGAATTAATGCTAATCTAGTGTTGCAGTAAGTTAGATAGCAGACTGTTAATTCACATTTTTACTTACAAGCTGTTTCCTCTACAGAGGCTCATTGCTTTGATCTCCATGTTTATATTGTGGTTAAAGCATGAAATTCTTTTTACATATAATTTTATGATACGGTGAATTATTTTGTTGAGAAATAATGAACTGTACCTCTCTAGATGCTTTTTTCTTTACATTTTGAAGATCAAAAATAGAATCTTAAACCTTAGTGGCTTCCCTTTGCCGTTTTGGTATGATTTTGAAAGAAGCCTGTGTTGTGCATGTTAATTTTAGATGGCCTAGATAAAACACTTTCCTAAGTAAGATGTTTATTTGCTTTTTGCTTTTTCTTCATGTTTGCTTCTTCATCTAATCAACCACTTACTGGTTGTCTACATCTATTTTCATGTTGTTGATTTCACATTGCTGAGTTTTGTACTCTATGGTCTTTGTACTGTTTGTTCCCTTTCTAGTATCTTTTTCAAGCTGAATGACTTTTAAAATCCATAGAAATACTTGTCTGAAAAAGACTTGTTTTTTTCTTACTTGCAATACAGGTACATACTCCATCTGTTTTCCCTTACAAACTATGACTGGATTGTGGATTTAGCTTTTAAGGCTGTTACCTGCAGAACCATCTCACATTGAGCTTTAATATAGATTGGACAGGAAGGACACAAAGTAATATCTTTATGGTACAATATACTGAAGTTACTCTGGCCGTGTGATGTTCTGTGAATCCTACTTTCATCAGCCTAACCGTTTAGTCAAGGTTTTACAACTCAAGATAAAATGGAATTGTAAAAATTTTTTGTAATGTGAAAAGATGTTTGATAAAAATCTCTTAAAATAAGTGTGGTTGTTGGCATTATAATGAAAATTGTATGTCACAAAAATTAAAATAATTTTGAAAAATCTTCTGTACAATGTCAGAAATTTGGTGAGGCACCAGCTGGACAAAACACCTCAGAAGACAACAGAGAAGGTGGTGATACAAAGCATTAGTGAATGTGTTCTGATTTGTTGCAGAATTGATACAGACATACCTTGTAGCTTCATGATCTAATATCTGAAATGACAGACATAAAGCTAAAACTTGAATAGCTGATGAAGCCTAAAATGTGAAGAATTTTTTGGTTTTCTTTTAACTTGCTGTTTAGCACGCTGCCTACTGCAGAGTACTGAAAGAAAGTGTTAACTGCTTTGTGTAGACCCCAGAGTTATCGGGGAAGTATTGTAAAGGCTGAAAGAAATGCCTCATGGTTGGAGTAAAGCTGGATATTTGTTCTGGGTCCTTTTGGAGGTTGCTTTTTCTGTTTGTTTTGGGGCGCTTTTTTTGCATATTTCTTACAGACCAAAATACTTGTACTTTATGCTCACATGCTGAACATTCTGTTCAAGATCTGTGAAACAGATCACTTAAATAGAACAGGGAGCTATAATACTGGGGGAAGAAAGAGGGACAGCGTTGTTATTCACCTTAATAAAGTATATGCTGTATAATAGAGTATGTCATTCTAATTTAGGAGACTTGCAGAAATTTGATGACACTTTTGTGTCCTGCTTCTTTCCTGAGTTTGCAAACTCTACTAATCAGAGACTTTAAAACAATGTTTTTGTCATACTTCCATTACTGTCTTTAAGTTTTGTGTTGTTTCCATACTTAGGGATAGAGCCCAAGTTGAACATCCTGGAAATCGTAAAGCCTGTGGAGACTGTGGAGGTTGTGATTGATCCAGATGCTCATCATGCAGAGGCTGAAGCTCACCTTGTTGAGGAAGCTCAAGTGATAACCTTGGATGGGACAAAACATATTGCAACGATTTCAGATGAAACGTCTGAGCAAGTGACGCGATGGGCTGCAGCACTGGAAGGCTATCGGAAGGAGCAGGAGCGCCTTGGAATACCTTATGGTAATAGTGCGCAGCTATGGGTGTGTTCAGCTGGGGGCTAGGCTCTTCTGTTCTGTGTGGGGTTGGTGCTAAAGGACCTCAGAGAAGGAAACCGGTGGTATGGGTTAGTACAATGCAAATAATCTGCATAAGGGACTTGTAGAATCATGGAATGGTTTGGGTTGGAAGGGATGTTAAAGACCATCTTGTTCCAATCCCCTGCCATTGGCAGGGACACCTTCCACTAGACCATTAGGTTGCTCCATGCACCATCTAGCTTGGCCTTGAACACATCCAGGGGTGGGGCAGCCACATCTTCTCTGGGCACTGTGCCAGTGCCTCAGGACCCTCACAGGGAAGAATTTTTTCCTTGTACCTAATCTAAAAACCAAAGAGAAGTAAAATGAATGCTCAAAATAGTTTCATTAAATGAGTGTTTTTGCACCATAGCTACCTTGTCAATGCAGTTTTTAGAAAGCACTTTTCTTCCTGCCCTCCTTAAAAATGTCTGTGTTAGTGATAAAGCTCTTCGGGTGTGTGTGGAATTGAACAGACTTAGTACTTGGTATTGGGACATTGCCCATAAAATTGTTGAAACAGATTGTTCATGGACTGGAGGATGCTGAATATTCTGTTAAATCAGACTTTGTATGAAAAGCTGTACTGGACTCCATCATACTGGAGGAAGATGATTCAGAACTGAAAATAAATATTCTTCTAGATGATCATCTTTTTTGAGTTAATGTTGTTACTTAGCAGATTGCTCTTTTAATCTTAGCTTTAAAAAAATCTCTGAACATCTATTTAAGATTGAACTTAATCTGGAGCTGTTGGATTTAGACCTATATCATATTTGGGAGAGTATCCAGCTGAATTGCTTCTTGTGACTGGCAGAAATGTACTGTCAAGGCATATTCAGGAAGCTGTTATATATGAGCAGACTTGTAAAACTGGAATATATTTGGCAAGGTGGATACTTGGAAGGGTTTAAGAATTCCAGTCAAGTCGCAGGTGTTTGCAGGACATGTAGCTTGCCAATATTTTGAGCATATTTTTGATAACTAAAGCAATGGCTTCTTCATGGCTTTTTAGTTTTCTAAGTGGTAAGCACTTCAAAAGTAGTTTTCATCATGTTATGTCTGTTGATAATCAGGGACTTGATGCAGAATGTTTGGAAAAAAAAAAGTGAGGGATCATCAGAAGCAGACTAATACTTTTCATCGTATTCTCACATTAATATCAGAAGAAAATTGCTTAAACCAGTGTTGTTATGTTGAATAATATTTTTAATAAACCTTAATAATGTTGATGCTTTAAGAAAACCCTGTAACCCACAACTGTGGCTTTAAAAGTTTAATGACTTTTGGGCCATAGGAGTGCAGATTTTTCAGGAAAATCATACTAGTTCATTATGACAGAGATCTGTGGATTATGAATAACAGTGTTCTCTTGGTATCAGAAAAATGTGCTAAATTGCCCTTCTAGAAAGAATAACATTTTAAATGTTTTCTGAGTAGCCATTGCAGGGACTTGGACTGAAATAAGGTACCCCTAGCTTCTACATTATAATCCAAATTTATTTCTTGAATCTTTTTAGAAGACAGGTTGTGTTGATGTTAAGAGTTAAGTTCAGTCAATAAATAATCATCCAGAAAAGTAGTGGTTCGATGTCTTCATCGGTACAGGCTTCTCTGCTTTTCTGCAAATGGAAAACTAGCTTTTAGCAGGTCTTTAAAATGTTGTGGCTTTCTCTTTAGTGTTATATTTTGGGTGGGTTTTATTAGAGATTATTAATCTTTTTCTGTTAAACGTATTTCTGCTGTTAGAATCCAAGTATTTGGTACCTAGAAGGAAGGAAAATATTAATTGTTATGAGAAATAAATGCAGAAAAACAGAGCAGCAGAAAGCTTGGAAACTGTGGAAGTGGTTAGAGAAAGTAATAATTTATGTTTCCTTGCAGACTGTGTTTTGTCAATGAGAACAAATTAGCAGCTTTTATCAAAAAGTTCACTGCTGCTGCTGTTTGGTAGATCAACTCCCTTGAGCTGTGTCTTTTGCCACAGTATTGCATTGCATTGTTTTAGGTAGCAATAGTGAAAAATGATTCCATGTAACTGTCCTTTGTTAAGCAAAACAAAATTTGTAGCTCCTAGATAAATGTGCATACACTTAGAAAACTTTACTTTCTTTAATTCTTAATTTTCCTAGTTTTTCTTAATTCTTAATTTTATTTATTTTAAGCCTTGGAGTAAAAACTTTTCANGTCAGTTGGGGTCAGCTGTCCCTCCTCAGTTTCATGTGAACCCCCAGCCTACTCACTGGGAATGAGAAACAGAGAAGGCCTTGCATTGGAGTCCAGTAGTCTGACCAGGTTCTTTTAGATATTCCATGTGTGGAGGGTGTGATATTGAATATCAAATTTACTTGAAAATCACTG
>VYZQ01025530.1:38687-57899 GCA_013400655.1 Mystacornis crossleyi | reverse complement strand
AGTGGTAACAATGCCTATGGACCTAAAATTGGCTACATCTGANGCCACGCACCCGGCCATGTGTAACTTTTGCTTTCCTGTCTCCTAATTGTCCTTTATTAAACTTTTTAAAATTTCCAACAGAGGAATGAACCTCGTTTTTTACAGGAGTGTGGAAATTTTACAGAACCAAGAGTATGGGAGTTAAGATGTTCGCATGCACATATTTGTTCTAAGATATTCTTTCACAATGTGCATAGTCTCTTAAATAAAAATATATTTTAAGTATTTTCAGAGTAGGATGTAAATAAATGCAGGGGCTGTGCCTCATTTGGCTCCCACTAATATCCTAGAGCGTGCCCTCTGTGGTTTTTTTCATGGTGCTAGGATGTTGGAATCATTGAATGTCCAGATTTGGAAGGGACCCACAAGGATCATTGGGTCCAACTCCTGGCCCTGCACAGGACACTCCAACATTCCCACCATGTGCCCAAGAGCATTGTCCAAGTGTTCCTTGAGCTCTGTCAGGCTTGGTGCTGTGATCAGTGCCTGGGGGAGCCTGTTCAGTGCCCAACCACCCTCTGGCTGAAAAACCTTTCCTAACATCCAACCTAAACCTTCTGTGGCACAGCACAGTATGTTAGTGTGAAAGACAGCACTACAGTGGCTGTCTCCTGCTTCAGTCACAACATACCTGAACTAAATAAAACATGATTTATTTTGAACAGCTACTCGTTTCAGGTAAAATTTTTCATAATGTTTTAGTGACAGATTTTAGTGAGAGAAAGTAGGATGCTCTGAGAGCAGTGTGCTTGCATTACACTTTGTAACTCTGTGTGTCATCCTTGTACCACCCAGCACTTCCTTTTTTTTCTCCTTCTTTTGAAGAGGGGGCTACTTGCAATCTAAGCATTATTCAGCGTATCACAGAATCCCAGGCTATGCTGGATTGGAAGGGACACACAAGGAGGAAGAAGAACAGAAAATGAGGCCCTTGTGTGTAAGTTAAGCACAATTCTGGCCCATTGCTTGTAATAGTTTTCTCTCTTCCTACATAATATTCTCCACTTTCATCATTTTCCTTTATACTGAAAACTAAGAAAAAGTAGTTTTGAACATTTTTCATCCACCGTGGAGCCTTCACTTATATGATCCTTTTGTTACTTTTCAGTGGTCTCCTTCAGTTCTCTCCAGATATTTCTAGAACCCTTTTGCAGCCTTGTTATATTTGATTTAGCTTTCTTTGCTTCCCTTACTTTACCTCTGCTTTCTTTGCCAGCTAGATTCCATCTAGTCCTTTCAGTCTATTCATGTTGCTGGATTTGGGGGGGTTAGTGGGGGGCTTTTTGTCTTCTCAGGGTGAAATGAATAATGCAAATTACGTTGCTTCTACCTAACAAAAAAAACTATGTAGCTTTAGGTTTAGTTCTTTATTGCTTCACTTGCCTCCCTGCAGTGAGTGGCATCTTTTGATCAACTCTTATGTCTTTGCTTTAGCTTAACAGCTGAATGTATTGACAGCAGTAGTTTATTAAAACATATTTGGATTTCACAGCTCAAATAACAGAATGCAAAACTACAGTTTCCAGCAATCATGTCTCTGTTTTCTTAAGAAAATGGCTTATTTGTTTTAGAGGGAGAAAAGGCATGGCATGTTAATGCAGATGTGGATAAAAGCTATTCAAATTCCTGTACAGTCCTGTAGTTATGTTTTCTTTCAAATACCATACCTGTAGCTAAGGCAATACAAATGAAAGCAAAGACAACATTATACATACGATACAGTAAATGCTAAATTGCTGCACATCCATTATACAGCACATCTGGCATGAATGCCAGATCTGTAAACAATACCTCTTATCATTAAAACATCTTGATACTTTATGTTACTAATATTTTACCTCACAGCATCATCTTTCAACTAAAAAAAAATTTAAAGTGCTTTATGAATAGAAATAGGAAGTGGGACCTGGCTCCAAATATTATTGCCATTTAGAATTTAATTACCCAAAGTAGTAGATGGTAAAGTGTCTTACTGAAGGAAAGGCACCTGCCCAAATATATTTTTCTCTTACGTGGACTCCACCTCTCTGTCTTTGTTAAAACCTGTCTTTACATTTTGAAATTCCCTTTTGTGTGCTCATATTTGTGTCATTTCATTTGTAGTCCATTCACAAACTCTGTCCTCTGCCCTTTACTCATTATATCTGACTGTGTTCCCATCCCCAATCTCTTATAATACTGAAATATATTAAAATGCCACCATCAAAACTTTCCAGTGCTGGTGTATGAATGTGGGATTTCTGAATGGATGTAAAATCCTTTGTGCAAATGTTTACATAGGGATCGGAGTAATGCCTTAGAAAACTCTAGTCAGGCTACAACAAGGAAATCCTTATTAAAGAGGAAGAGAGAACAGTATCATTCCTGAATTTGAAGAATACATAATAGCTCTCTAAAATTACTGGTAACTGGATATATTATGAAGATATTTGGGTCATTGCTTTGCAATGCAATTTGTTCAGGAATTTGTTTGTTTGGGGGTTTGTTTACTTGTTTTTAAGGAAGGCAGTTAGTGCATGCTCTGTAACATTTTAATTCTATTTTGAAATTATTCACAGCAAGCATTAGTGTTTTATACTAGACACAGGAATGTATGCAGGCTTGTTCCTTCAATAATTCTGCAGCATATGATTGAGGCATATTTGTGAGCACACAGCATTTATTGACTTGGACATTTATATCAGGATGAGATCATTTGCAAGTAACGGGGATTTCAGTCCTGAACTATGAACACTTTAGCTAAGAGAATTCTTCGTAGACTTGACTTCTAGGTGTCACACTCAGCAGTGAATGCATAATTCATCATGTGCCCACACAAGCTCATGCACTTCTGGAATCAATATTTAATTTTTAACATCATTGAATTTAAATTTTTATCTAAGAAAGGGTAGCGTAATTGAGATGTGTTCGAATAAAGTAATTGATATGTTATGAGCATACAGGTAGGGTGCCAAAAAAGCTGACAAATAAGCTACCAGGGAATGAAATAGACATCTTACAGACACATATAACAGCCAAGTCAAAAGCTCCTGGCAATACTGCTTAAGACAAATTTTACAAACATTATAGAAAAATGTTGTAGTATACTTTAGAGAAGCTGGTGGTTGGTGATGTATTAGATCTTATTTGATTGATTTCCTTTAGGATTAGGAGCAACCAGGTTGCAAGAGGAAAACTGAAATACGTAAAATAATTTATACAGGCTCTATATTGAGGGCAGTTTCATTCATTGTAGAAATAAATCTACTCTTCTGTTTGAAACTATCAATTAGAATGGTAGCCATTATTCATGAAAATAAATATATAGAGTGTTACTCATGACAGGAGAATGTATCGTGTATAAGTGGTCAATAAATCATTTTAGGGGAAAAGTGATATGGAAAATGGTGGCACTTAAACTTTCAATTTTCATTAAAATTTTAACTACAGCAAGTTGTTCAGCAGTGAGACAGTCTCTGCCACGCGAACTCCTTGCTGTTCAGAATTTTGCGAAAAGTACTACCCATTTGTCTAGTACCTGGCTCTGCTGACTCCCAAAATCTGTCACAGACCCTGCAAAGGGGCAGTGCAGGGCCATGTTCTCCTATACCTTGTACTCACCTCCTCCTTGGTTTTGAAACCTGTATGGCTTTTATTTGCGTTCAATTTGCAAGGAACATGGGAAGATTTGCTGATGGAATCAATAATACTTTTAGTAAAAGAGTACAATGGAGAAAGTCTGCTTTACAACTTATTTTATTACATTTTCTTACTTTTTTTATCTACTTTTCTTCTTGCTTTGTCAAAATACATCTTTAATCTGCCATTAGTACCTAAATAGATTCATGTTTAAATCAACGAGCTACTTACACTTAAGTGATCACACTCGTTTTCAAAACACTTAATTCCAATTGCTTTGCTTTGGAAAGATCTCCAGCAGAGGTTAAATTTAGTGACAGTGAGCACACTGGCATCTCAGACCCTGCTGAGGCACCATATCTGCCATAAGATGTATTTCATATGCTATATTAGATGCAACACCATGGAAAAATATTATGCCTATAAAATTAGCCTGGTACCTTGGAAACTTGGTTATAGAAAATGTTGCAGCTGGGATTAGCACCGTAAAGTAGCTACATAACAAGTGATATTGCTCCTCCTCCAAACACTGTCTCCTGTCCCATGGCAGACAATCCTTTTCCTTTCCCCAAGCAGAGAGGTGGAAAGAGGGGCAGGGCCATAAAACCTTACTTTTTTTCCCCAGTCCTCAGTTCCTATCTTAGTGACAGCGCAGAGCAATCAAGAAGATCCAAGGCTGCATTGAGTGATGTCAGTTGCATTTCTGCTTTCTGCTTTCATCTTCACTTTGGGAGGCACAGGTGACATGCACCATCCCCAGTTCCTCTGCAGTTAAACACTGCACAGAGTATTTCTCAACACGACTTAAGAATCAGCCATATAGATGAAGACAAAGAAGGTGAGCAGAGTGAGAAGGCAAGAGGACTAAGCACCTTCCAGATTTCAGACTGAAAAGAAAGACCTTTAGTCAGTGAGAGCTGGGCTCTCTGAGTGTAGGAGTTAATGGTTTATAGCAGTAAGGATAGTTTGGTAGTTCCCTTTTGGCTAGTTGGGAAGACTTAATAAATTTTCAAGTACAGCTTAATTTTATTCATCGCTTTGATGGTTTTTATTCAGCTTTAAATTTTCTATCTGACATTAATCTTTCCTTAGAGTTTCATTTTTTCAGAGAGTTTTTATTTAAGAGGAACTTTTTAGTCTGTATTTTCTTACCCATTTAAATTATCTTACAGGTAACAATTAAACTGCTGCTAAGCAGAATGGTGTCAGGTTTTACTGCTGTACTGGCAATAGAGCATCCCCAAATCCTTCATTGCAATTTACCCATCTTGAAAGCTATTGGCTTTTACTTACAACACACTCATAGCACATTGTCATAAACATGCCTTTGCACTGACCTGATGGCTCAATGAATCTGGTTTGTTGGAAGAAATTAGAGTACCAGTTATAGAAGTACAAGTGATATTTGTTCAGCTGCTACAGAGGCAAATGAAAGCTACATAATTTGGTTTGTGAAGGCTATATATTGCCATCTGACAGAAAGGCTAACTCTCTTCTCTAGAACAACTCATGTGATCCTTCAAGCGTTCTTAAAACACTGCAGCAGGTTTCCTTTTCTAGGAATGTGGGGAATGGAGTTACAGAAAAGCCCCTGACTTTGACAGAGAACACACACAGCATTGTGCTTGAAGAGAGAAATGGATACATGTTTCGATCTGCAGCCTTGGCTAAGGCTGCCAAAGTTAGAACAGTGAGCTTTTTGCAGTTTAAAGCAAGAATGCATTTTCATAGTTTTAAAATATGCTTTATAAAGGCAGAAATATGTTTTAGAAAGCAGAAGCATGCTTTGTGCAAGTAAAAGGTTATAATGAATAAGTAAAGGATTCTTAAGTTTAGCAATAAGCCTTATATAAAACCTGTTAGAAACTTAGAATGTAATAACGTAGACATAAATAACAGTAAGGTGATTGATTGGTTAAGAAGTACACATACAGTGGAACCATGCAAAACAATAGATAATGATTGGTACAAATATGCTGGTGAGCTTTGTGGCACTTGCTTATTGGCTTAAAAGAGTACATAAGGCCTTGTAACTGAACGTAGTGCGGCTTCTGATGACAATGGCGTTACTTGGGACATCTCTCCTGTCTCACCCTTCACTGAGACTGATCCTGCAATAAACTATCTTTTATAATGTCTCTCAGTCGTCCCCGTCTCTATTAATCTGACATAGGAAGAAAGAAAAACTTCAGGGGAAAAAAGGCTTCCCGTGGATTTGTGAAAAACACATCATTAATGGTTTACATGTCCACCCAAGTATAAGTGCTTGTACTTGAATATTCTGCATATCCTGAAAGTTTTGCATGTACAAATAAATGTGTTTATATATGTAAACACATATATTATTACACATTGTCTTCTCTTGTATCCTAAGTTCATTTTCCTCCTATAGAATGGTAAGATGAACACATATGATATTAAATGATATACTAGTCAGCCTTAGAAACAAAACCAAAAACTTCTTCCAGTTCAAAACCACTACCTGTGTCAATTAATCAAGGCAAAAGCTACTCCAAGTTGCTGCAGATCTCCTTGTTTCACAGAAATTCCCTGAATTCCCTTCAGCATTAGTCCTTGCAGTTTCAGGTTTTGAAAGGCCCTATTTTTGAAGTATTGATTCTTTTTAAAGTGATCTCATTTTTGTCTGGAATGTCAGTTACCTGAAGAAAAATGTGGTAAATCGGCATAAATAGGCAGCACTTGCAAAAGAGCAGTGTATCATTGGCTATAGCCACTTTAGCACCTTAGAGGTTACTGGGCTGGCAATCATGTCTCTGATGGAGTCATGAAAGGACTGACAAGGCTGGGACAAAAGAAAATCTCATAAGATGAGGTTGCTTGCTGTCACCTCCCAGCTGGCTGAGGCTGGCAGGGCCTCATGGGATTACTACTGAGCAGTTTGAGTTGATTTGTTCTGGTTTAGAGTTTGTTGGTTTGGAAATAAAGCAAGCCCTGAGGAAGGGGATACAAAGAGAAGATCTATGGTTAGGGACTTGATTTTTCCTTGTATAGCTGGTGAGCATGCACAGTGACGTACAGTTAAAGTCCAGACAGTCCTTTAAAAATAATGAGTTAGGTGAATCCTTTGCCATCAGAAGAACTCAATGTCTTTAAAGAAAAAACCTTTCAATGAATGTCTCTTGAAATTCAAATCTTAATTCATTCCAGCTACACTTGGGCCTCTTTTAGAGTGTCTTTCTGTGAACATTGAAGCAAGTAGTCATTGCTTGTAAAAATAAAAATTTAACTACACAGGTTCCATATTCATATCACATAAGGTATATTTTTTTCTATGGAATGGGAAACTAATTTAAATGGCAAGGAGTAGAAAGGGAAATGTTCCAGTAAAACCTTATCAGAGCCCTGCAAGAGGAGCAACTGAGCACCCACCATTCTATTGTTCATATGTAAGAGAAGCATGTGTATAACCATCCTATGTGACCTTGAGGAAAACAAAATACATATGCTTTATATACAGAAATGTCCTATATATTACAACTGTCTATAACTATATATAAAGCTGTATAACTAACATATACATTCTGCAATTCTCCCTGCTATTTAAAAGGTGACCAATAACTGTTGGCTTGCTTAGTTTCTGGAGTTTTTTTCCTCCTCAAAAAGAGGATTTCAAAATGACTGTGAATTTTTGAAACCTGCTTCAATTAAAAGCCGGTATTAACAAGCAGCTGTACACATACACGAGCAAGATTGTCCAGGGGAGTATAGAGCCTGTAAAGACTTTTAAAATAGTTTGACATGCAAGGCATGTGTAGAATTAGCACCCCCAAAAGTAACTTCACAAGCCAGCAAAGTGGTGACTCAACTGAACATAGAAAGTGTCAGAGGAGACACCAGAGCTCCAGCCTCATTATTCCAAGGTAGATAAGACACATAACTGCTTGCTACAGAGTGATGCCTATTTCCTACAGACATTCATCAGACACTGGTTCTTATTCTCAAGGAAGAATCATAGAATAATAAAGAAAAGCAAAAAAATTGTAAGGCAGTAAAGCTGCCTTTTCTTCCTCTTCCTGCTAATGTGGCAGAGTACGCAATCCAGATGTCCTGTGTGCTCTATGAATACTCACCCCTGGACTGCACAGTGTCTCATCCTCTTCTCCTCCTGTCTAGTACCACAGGCATCTCTGAGGCTGCCAGCTGTGATGAGCTTACACTCAGCCACACAAGCACAAGAAACAGTCTCTTGCTTTTTACCTTTTTTGTCACAAAATATCTCTGCTGAAGCAGCTCAGGGATAGAGCCCTGGAGAGGTACTCTATTATCTTCTGACGATGTACTTCTAAAACCAAGACCTCCTTACCTCATCCAAGCATGTGCACACATCAGGCTTGAATGGTCAGATCCATTTCCTTCTCACTGCTCCCATAGAGGGCGTGTCACACCACTGGAAACAGCAGCAATGCTTCAACATAACAGACAACACATCGGTCTGTGTCAAGGCTTCTTGGTAGTGGGTAAAGAACAAGGACTGTGCTGGCATTGCAAACTCTTCCTCAAGCAGAAGGAATTGCAGCTGGCTCCTCTATTGTCATGCAGGAAGGAGCAGGAGAGGGCTGTGATTTGACATATGTATTCTGGGGCTTGAGTCTGTGAGTTTATGAGCGCTTTCACAGCCTGTTAATTCACGTGGAAGTAGGCAATGCCTCGTACTCCACAGGACGTTGAGCCTTTATTTACACTAATGTTAGCTTTTATGTTTTAACATAACATTTATGCCTGTGCAGAGAGAAGATTTTCAGGCCTGAAATTTTTTGACTGCAGATGAATTACTGTAATTACATCTCACTATAGCAACGACAAAATACTTTTTTAGCTATGAAGAAAAAGGCTATAAAGAGAAAAGGTTTTTCTGTACCTGAAAATGAATCATACTTGTGAATAAATTCCCTGGACTCAGTCAAAATCTGAAATATCATGCGTCGGCAATATTCATGACTAGAAAAAAAACAATAAACAGAGTAGATACCCAGACAACCCTTCTTTTAACCAAGTAAATTGCTAGTCTGGAAACTTACTATTCCTAACTGGAATGACCTCAACACAGCCATTAACACTCTAGAGAATACTGGGGATGCTGCACCTTTTTACTGTGACTGGCTCTCTTAGTCAAATGGTAAAACTGAAATCACTTGCAAACTTTAATAGCAGCTAGAAGAAATACCTAGAGGGTGGGATGCTAAGAGAAAATAATTTTTCCTATTTATTGTATTTTCACGTGGAAAAAACCAGCTGTACGGTTTGAAAGCGTATTTGTTGGGAAAAGAATTTGCTAAAGATAGAAAACATGGTGGGGATTTTCAGCAAATTCCCTTGCTGATAAATGAGCAGTAAGGCTTAAGCCCTTCTAATGAAGATGAGTTTACCATGGAATAAAGCCATCAGTGATGAGCAGAAAATAGGGCATTTGTAAATATAGTGTAACACAGAATGATAAAGCACATCCAATTTATGCAAAGATGTGCTTGCAGAGCATGATAAATAATATCTACATAATCAATTACTGGAAGAAAGACAGACTGAATAAATTGTTTTCTGTCAATTTATGGAAAACAAGCATAGCACAAAAAAAGGAAGACAATTTGACATTAGTCTTTTAATACGATTGACAAGCACTAAACCCAAACTTACTAATGATTCAAAGGATGCAGTATTTATAACTGTCTATTTTCATAAGCAATAGAAAATTTGAATTAGGGCAAGAGCAAAATTCCTATTTTTTAAGGTAAAAGGCAGAATGTAAAAATATATATAAAACAACCACCCCCACACATATTGTTGTGGTTTGACACTGGCCCAGCGCCAGGCACCCACAAGAGCCCCTCACTCACCTTCCCCTGCCACAGCTGGGCAGAGGAGGGAGAAGGAAAAAGAAATTAACGAACGCTTCATGAGTGAGATAAGGACCAGGAGAAACACTTCAAGGGCAAAACAGGCTCAACTTCAGTTGCAAAGTGAATTTATTACTCACAGAATCAGGAGAATAATGAGAAGTAAAATAAGCCCTTAGCACATCTTCCCCCCCACCCCAGGCCCTCCCTCCTTCCCACCGACAGCGCAGGGAGGCAGGGCAGGGGGGTTTGGTCAGTCCATCACCAGGATTTTCTTCTGCTGCTCTGGGAGAAGAGTCCTTCCCTGTGAGGCCGTGGGGTCCCTCCATAGGAGACAATTCTCCATGAACATCCCGGCGTGAGTCCACTCTCACGAGCAGCAGCCAAACTGCCCCTGCTGCAGTGTGAGTCCCTCCCACGGGCACACAGCCCTCCCAAAACTGCTGCGCCGTGGGTCTCTTTCCACGGGGTGCTGTCCTCCAAGGACAGGCTGCTCCAGCCTGGAAGCAAGGGCCCTCTCTCTCCACCGGGTCTCCCACTGGATCACAGCCTCCTCCAGGCATCCACCCGCTCGGGCACGGGCACCTCCCCCACGGGCTGCAGGTGGATCTCTGCATTCCCCGTGGATCCATGGGCTGCAGGGGCACAGCTGCTTCACCATGGTCTTCACCACGGCCTGCAGAGGAATCTCGGCTCTGGCACCTGAAGCAGCTCCTCCCCCTCCTTCTGCATTGACCTTGGTGTCACCGTGTTGTTTCCCTCACATGTTCTCACCTCCCCCTCTTCTCTGACCAGAATCCCAAAATCTTGTGACTTTGTTTTGATTTTCTTCTTAAATGTCATCACAGAGGCCTTACCAACCTCTCTCATTGGCCCAGTTCTGGCCAGCAGCATGTCCATCTTCAGAGCCATCAGCCATTGGCTCTGCCGGATGTGGTGGGAAGCTCCCAGCAGCTTCTCACAGGAGCCATCTCTCTGGCCCCCTGCTACCCAAAACTAGGCCGTGCCAAACCAATACATACATATTTGGTTTTTTCCCTGTGTACGAGATTCTTTGGTTTAAAAACACACATGGATTGAGAGGGGTGGGAGAGAAAGCAAGAGAAAAATATATTTTCTGCTCATCAATAACTAATAATAATGGGATACTATGTGTGTTGGAATTACCTCTAATAGATATGCATTTAATGGCTGGATGCTACACCCACTGGTCTCAATGGTAAAGTTTTATTGAGCTGGGTGAACTAGCCTTTAAAGAAATTCTGAAACTACTTTAAAACTGAATTGAGAAAGTTGCAAATTGTATCATCATTCATTTACAGTGCCATTAACTTTATGGTGTTAAATATCTCTATGATGCATATAGTGGTTCTAGAAAGCTTCAGTAGCTATTTAGGATACCAAGAATATCAAAATGAGTATATCCTTTTAATATCCAGATATTAGCTTTAGAAGACAATGTCATTGAACAAAAACAATTCTCTAATCTCTCATCTTTCCATCAATCAAAATAAAAAATTAAAATGCAAATATTTGGGAGCTGACAGTACATATAACTTCTGCCTGTAAGAATATTCAAATGATTGTTATAATCTGCATAAAACAATTTGACATCCAACTTGGAGAACATTTAGCAGTTTTCAACAGTCTATGCAGGATATTAAAATTCACATAACCACCAGATTCACTCTCCATGTAAAACATTCAATGATGCCTGTAGCACTACATGCTCTATTAGTAAATAAACCACTGCTTTTATTTTAGTGTTATTTCAGCCTTATGAAAACCTCTTTTTTTATTTATCTATGAAAAAGGTGCATTGAAGTTCCAGAAGGCTAAACTTGTTTTTTGTCCTATTTATGTGACACAGCCATAATTATATCGGCTAAGCGGATGGAAAAAGAAAATCAATAATCAGTGGATATGACACTGAATGGGATGTTTGATTCTGACTGAGAAGAGAGAGTGGGAAATCTATCTCCTTAAAATTTGCTTCTGACTCTGGGATTCAGCTAGGTGTTTGAACCTACACAGATGACAACATCTCTCCTTTGGGGACTCCACACCAAATTTCCGTGTACTGCTCTAAAACAGGCATGTTTCAAGTAATCATATCTTGATTAGCCATAATTTGATTAAAATAGAAATAATTACTTGTTGGGGGTAACAACAAGTGAAACATCTCCCCAGAGGTTTCACTTCAGGCCATAAATCTTGAGGCATTGGTCACACTTCACCACCTGAGTGCACAAAGGGTTACCTCCTGAAGCCTTTACGCCTGTCTCAGGACACGAGGGCTTCACTGCACGAAGATTTATGTGCTGAAATGTGGACCTCACATAAAGACCAATGTACTAAAAACCTGACAAACATTTTCTGCTCTCTCTTCCCAACTCAGGCAGCAGTCACACACAGAGATAGGGCTAGGAAGGGCCTGAGCACAGACCTCAAAGCAAGTGGAGCAAGCACCCCATGTTAGTAATATTCATAGGAAAGACAGTCTCAGCTTCAGTGGAAGACCTACTGAACTCTCCCAAGTGCTGCAGTTCCTGTGCAGTCTAATATGGCATCAAGGCTAGGAAAATAAAACGGCTTAGGCAAAATGAGGGGATGAAGCCCTCAGAGAAGCATTGGTAAAATTTTCAGGGAGAGTACCTGTTCTCAGCATTGTAAGCACAGAGTATTTGGTAATACTGCTGCAATGATCCTATACTTCAGGTGGAAGACAAAGGCACAGGGATATTTCCAGGTGGAAAACTCCCTTCATTTTAAAGCATGTTTTTTATGAGAAAAATACTACAAGATTTCCAGCCCTCTGACCCCATCCACCTCCTGCCCACAACAGAGCTATCTGAGCAAAATGTTAAAAGAAATAGTCCAGTTTGAGGGTTTAACAGAGCCATTTACTCTCCCAGATTTTGAAAGAAAAAAGTGATAATTAAGTTGTTGTTAGCAACTTAATACATATTTACCAACACTGGTAGATGGGATTTTTTTTGTCTAGATAAGGTGCATTTTAGAAATTCTAATAACTGCATGTTTACAGAAAATTGCACTAAGAGTACAACATGGGAGGAATGGAAATAGTTCTGACTTTAGGGCATTCACCTGTGAAATACCATGTGCATGCATTTTGCTTGTTCCTGTGAGCTTCCTTTTGAAAAAATCAACCACACAATCACTCAGGAGATGGAAAAGTGGGAAAAAGTGGGAGTTAGGGGATATGTTTTGTGATGTGGTATAACATAGCAGTAGTGTTCTAATTAACTTTTTTTTTTTTTTGAAGCTAATAACAAAGCCTACCACTGGCACATTAAACTTAAGATATGTGAAGAAATAAATGAAAATAAGTGGAGGAACTAAACATTGATTTCCTTTTATGTTAATTCTGGTAAAGATCAGTATCTCGTGATGTGCTTCTCCTCTAAAAAGATGTATGACCCAATCATTCACAGCCCTGTGCTGCCATAAAGATGATCTGAAGCTGACTACCTGTGAAAACTGATGCAAGGAAATTTTAGAACCAGTATAAAAAGAGATGAAAAAAGAAAAATCACTTGATAGAAAGAAATAGCCAGAATAGCATGAGTGTTAAATAGCTTCACGTGCCAAAGTGATTTCTTGAGATCATGGGTATCTCCTAGAGGTAATTTTTGAAGTTACTCCCACAAAGAGGTCTGATCATCTTAAAATACAGGCAGCAAAAAGCCGTTAAGTCTACCATCCACCTTTCAGCTCCAGTAGCTGTAACTGTAATTAGCAGTAGCCAGAAACTTTAGAGTCTTCCAGGTTCCCTGTCCTATATGGAGAAGCAGTTTGGTAAGAAGTGCTGAAATATACCTTTGAATGCCCTTCACTTGAGTTGCCTTGTGTGTTTCTTACCAGTAGCCAAGGATCTGGGCCATTAAGTTCAAAGGATATAACCTGCTCAAACTTTAGCACTCCATTTAATGTTAATTTATATTTGAACTTTTACGGAACTACAAAAGCTTTACCATCTTTATTAAAGCCACATACATTTATTACATACTGAAACTACAGCAAGGAGATTCTGGGTTGAATATTTTGTGATGTAATTTTTATTTTTTATTTTAAAACAAAAATCTTGGAGAAATTTAGTGAAGACAAGGTCTTTATGCCCTGCTTCAAGAGAGTACCCAAATACTGCAATTAGAAAATGATGACTTTTGCAGGCCACTGAATGAAGTCTGAGGTAAACTTCCACAAGGTTCTTTTTCAGAGTCTAAAATTAAGAAAACATCTTTCATAGTTTCAGAAAAAGCTGTATAAGTATTCCTTTCCCTACCTTGTCACCTATTTTACCATATTTTTCATATTGACCTGCTCACACATGCGATAACGAAGTCATTAGCTACATTTTCATTTGCTTCTCATGCCTTACAAGGTCATAGGTCTGGTCCATTAACACAGGGTTCTTCTCTCTGCTGCAATTTGCATGTAGTTAGGAAAAAAAGGTTTAATGTCAATATTTCAGCTAACAAGACAAGACAATTTAAAAAACAATTGTGAAAAAAATAACCTCTGACACATCAAAGCAAGGATGTTTTCTACAAGAGAAGAATCCATAATGCATGAAAAAACCTGAAGACATGCTAGGGATGTAGAGCCACAAAGATTCTGAAGCATTGCATACTACATGACTGTAGGAACAAACAGATGGTGTCTGACATGGGACCATTGTTACCAGCTATATAGTTTTTCTCACCTATGGCAATTTTTCTATATATAATAATGCATTTCTTTATAATTTTTTTTAACTTTCTAATCCTGAAAAGTAAATAAGATGCATAATTTGATTTTTATAAATGAAACATTACAGAGCTCAAGAAATTTCACTTAGTACTTGTAAACTTACTTTTTAACATACTGGCAAAAAACCCCAAGGTCTAGAATGTTTTGGTCGTGTGTAAAGCAGAAAAGCATATATTCTCTGGAAAATGAAAACTGAAAGGGAATATTCCCCCTCTTTCAGCAATAGAGAGAGAATGAAAAAAGGTATTAAGGCAGGTAGAACCCGCATAAGCTATACACAAAACCAAAATTTATTTCATGATCATAATTTGAGACTCGGTATAGGAAAGACATTTTTTATGATGAGAGTGGTGAAACACTGGAACAGGTTGCCCAAAGAGGTGGTGGATGTCCCCTCCCTGGAAACATCCAAGGCCAGGCTGCATGGAGTTTTGAGCAACGAGGTCTAATGAAAGGTGTCCCTGCCCACGGCAGGCAGGTTGGACTAGAAGACTTTTAAAGGTCCCTTTCAACCCAAATCATTCCATGATCCTATGACCTCCTCACTTTTCTTAATGCATGGACATTTCTCCATAGGCTTAAGGAACACTACAAGAAGGGACAACCTTGCACTTAGCTGAAGAAGTCATAGCTATTCCTAGGAATGCTGTATATAGACAGATACTGCATGGCCTCAACAAAGGAATCAGCCCACTTCTACATATAAAATCTCAAAACAGGGCAGAATTTATTAAGTGTAAAACTGATCTCTTTCTAAACAAGGGGCAGAGAGGAAATGAGGACCTCTTTTTCTTCTCTCTAAACTGCTTTTGAAATGTTCTCTTAGCTGTGCAGAGTATGAGAACTTCTGCACAGAGTACTCCTAAATGAGGCAGAAATATGACTGAGATGAACTACTTCAGAGAAGGAACCAGCCTTTTGCAGAAAATCTAGCACAGTGCTTGAGCCATCTAGTCACCAGTGTTAGATTAATAATGCTCCCAGAAAGTTAAAAATGCTTTTTTCTTCCATCATAATTGCCGTCGTCAACTTTCCAGTTAGTGTAATTCATAGAGAAGCAATGGGGCTTTTGAAAAAGTAATAGTTTGAAAATAGATAAAGCAGACTGAAGTGGGACAACTTGAACACAACTTGAGATAGCATTTATGTGGCTAGATTCCTACACAGATCATTTTATAGGGCTGTGTCCTTTTTAATACCCTCACTGAAAAACAAACTTTAGTAGGGTAAGGATCAGAATGGGTGGATATACTCGCTGATTTCCTACAGCCCCCTCTTCAGTTTTATTTCACAGTTTTTTTCAGGGGGATTCTTGTTTGTGTATTAGCTGATGCTTTTCCCTGTCTCCTAATAACCACAATAGGTATCACTGATACTCCCTTCTACCATTTTAGGCTCTGAAACTTCTGATTTCTTATAATGTCATGAGTAAAAACTGAACATGCCCCATGAATTTTAATGGTTGTTTAAAACATTTTTTTTTCTTTTAACTGCTAGTGCTTCCAGGATTTTTGCTGTTTGATGTTGAGAAGTATGGACATATAAAGAAAAGATCAAAGTACACTCCTGGTTAATAAAACTCAGCAAAAATTACTGCTCAAAATGCTGGCAAAATTAGACTTCATCAAAGAATCATGGATGGTTAAGGATTGAGGGGAAACATTAAAAATCAAGATAAAAATATTTTTTTAAAAAATAGAGGAAGGAAGAAAAATTTGGTTTTAGAAGGACAGCAGGGAAAGATGTTACACATCATTATCTAATTTCATATTTTAGTTTTCACACTGGCTTACAGATAAAGTATTGGAACGCAGGTTTGAATTTCCATAGATTAATAATATTGGTAGTGACCAATGAGCATATCTTCTGAATGAAGGCACAAGATTTACATTTGATATCATAGTACTTCACAGTTAAATTACTTATAAAATATGGAAAAACTACAGTCTCGTTTTCAAGAACAACAAGAACTTTTAAAAAGCAGCCTTTAGGTATAAATATTTATTTAAAATACTTTATTTGCTTTTTATTTATAAAACTGCTGTGTAAGAAGTGGTTCCTCCTACATGATTAAACAGCCGTTTTTAATTTGAGTGTGTTCTTGCATCAAAACTAGATGAGTACTTGGGTTAATCTTCCGTGGTTTTCCTTACTCCACCAAATCCAGTCCTTGAAATATAATTAAAAACTTCTGTGTGCCTCTGCAATAAAACAGAATGCTACAAATAATTTCTGTCACCCTTCCATCTGAGTAATCCAAACAGGACAAGGAGTTCAAGGTGAAAACAGTGCTGATTTTAAAAAATTGTTCTATTTCAGTATTGACTGAACGTGCTTCCTCCAGTTCTTCATGCAAACTGAACTCTACCTGGCCTGGCTGTTACTGGCACTTGAACAGGTGTTTCATTACACTTGTCCCAAAAGATGTTAATTTTTTCTCTAGATAAGCAAGGCACTGATAAGTGGAATAGATTTCATCCGACAGGTGGGAGCTTTATTAAACTTGTCCCATAGGAAAAGCAAAGAGATGTGGAAGTGTGATCATAAAGTGTTACTTAAACTGTCCAGTGCAGTCAGACTACAAAACTTGCACACAAGTGTAGGGTGATGACACTGAGCTTTCCCTGCAGAGTACTGTAGCAAGGATCCAGTGGCATTAAGTGCCCAGGGCTCTTCATCTCTTCAGATGAGGAATGGGAAAGCCAGTGGCATTCACTCAGAGTGAGTGAAATTCAAACCCGCACACAATCTCAACCTTGCCTCTCAAACTGCCTGTGCGCTCCAGCTGCTGTGCAGGAGCTGAACATAAAAATATGTTTTGTCCAGCGACAAATTCATTTTTTCTGACCCTGGAAAAAGCAACCTTTCAGAGTCCAGAACATGCCAGAAAACCAGTCTTTCCCTAAGAAAAGCAGAGCTATGAGAACAAAGGAGGTATAAGGTAATGCCACTACCTACTACTTTGCCATGTTATAAGAGGTTAATATTTTCTAAATTGAGACAGTTGGTTTAGATGGGCGCTGGGAGAGGTGACTTTTATTCTTTCATTGCANAATCTGATACCTTTTCAAGTAGCTAACTCAGATGTCCCATATCTCACCAAATATTTTTCATGAACCCTTTTGAGTTTTTCTTTTCCTCCTTATAATTTAATTTAATATTTCTTCCTTTTTTTCTTTAATGTGTTCCATTGTACTTCCCTCTTTTCATTTTTTTTTTCATTATACAGTGCATTTCACATCCTCTTCCATTTCTTCCAACACCTTTGCTTCTTTTTTGTCCTATTATTTTCCTCCTTCCTCTTCATCCACTGTTTCTCTTGGAGTTGATTCTTCTTTCGCACCATCAGTCTATCAATTTGAAAGCTGATGTATTGATTTGAAAGGGTTCTCTAAAATAATTTCCGTATCACAGGAACATTCAGATGTACACAAGGCATGTTCACTTTCAATCCATTACATTGACATCAGAATACTGAAACTGCTGAGATGCAGTGGCAATATTCCATTTTGCTTCTTCAGAGACTGTAAGTTTGCCAGCTAGGCACAAATCACGTGTACCAGAGTCATGCCCATCAGAATTGTAGTCTCTACTCTGCCCTGCTCAAACTAGGGTCTGCTGCCAGATTGCTTGAAAGGATACACAGGAAAGCACACAGCTGTGGCAGTTTCTAACTAAATGAATAATGCAATATCAACATCTGTAGGATTTTTGAAATGCTAAACATTCAGCTATGAGGCCTCTGACGAGGACACAGATGGTGATGATGGTGTTCTTGCAGTGGTTCCACCAGAAACGGTCAGAGTTTCATGATCAGACTGGACTCTTAATGCCTGAAACAATCCTTTCCTTTAGCAGCACTAGCTCTCAGTGCATCACAGAATGCTAAATGCTCACTTTGTGGGCTGCATTTAATTCCAAGCTTTGTTAAGCTAAAGAAATCCAGTAATGAATATGGACATCTTCAAGCATGAATACAGATGCCAACACCAGTTGATAGTACTTGGCAGGTGAATTTAAACTGACAATCCAAGCTAAGGTAGAATAATTAAAATAAATTTTCTATTCAATGCGAAAAGCACAAGAAAGTCCTATGTTTACCTCAGGAAACCACAAACAACTAAGACAACTTTTCCTAGATGCAAAACAGTATTATTTCATGGGATAATATGTATTTTTCTGCTTTTTAAATCGTATCAGTATGTATTACCTACTGAAAGAATAAAAAGAAATAAAGTATATCTCTGAATACAAGCAAACATATCCATTCATCACTCAATATTTTTAGGACGTTAAAGGAGAGCACAATGTCTTATAATTTATTCTTTGCCTTACTTTTTTCAATCAATAAAAATTGTGCTTCAGAGACATTGAACAAATAAAAAAAAAAAAAAAAAGGACTTTTGCTCAAATTAGAATCTATCCCTGGATTCAGAAACAAGCTAAAAGAACTGAAAAGTCAACATAAAGTTGAGCAGTGCTGAGACGCAGAGGAATTAAAAGGAGCTACTTAGGAAAGCCATATAAGAAAGGCTTCCAAGAGAAGGCATGATGTCACCAATCAGCTCCTTTGGACAGTTGTAGTCTGAGCTCTTGATCCCAGACACAACTTATCTGCTTAGCTGGGATAGGCTCTCCAGAAAGATCGAGGATTATGTCCTTTGTGCATGGACACAGCTGAGACAAGTCTATTACAAATGTTAAAAACTGTGCCCAAACCATAGAATAATATTTGAAAAGCTTAAAATACAGGGGAAGAGGTCAAGATGCTAACCCAGAAATACCCGGGAGCCTGTCCAGGCAAGGAAGGAAAAGGATGCATTGTTTTAACAAGGGTTCTTGATTAACCCTATACATAAGTTTATAAATATCAATAACACTCTCTTCCCAGTTTTCTTTAATTTTTACAAAAAGATCAGAACTTCAG
>VYZQ01025530.1:22065-34636 GCA_013400655.1 Mystacornis crossleyi | reverse complement strand
GTTCTGACCGGTGCAGAAGGCCTTTATCTATAAATACACACCTACCTACATATCTAAGTGTCTTTCTGTTTCCATAAGAAAAGCATCACCCTAAATGAGGAAGCTGATCTCTAACAGGCACTGATTACCAATGCAAAGCCTCAGAACAAAGGATCTGTTTGGAAAGATTACGATTTGTAGACTTAAGATCTTAGCAGTGTTTCAGTGTGTTGAAGAACCTTATGGAGTGAGAAAAAAATGTCTTATGAAATTTTAAATTATGTAAAANTTTTGTCAGAGTAAAACGTACGTTTTCTGTAATAAAAATTCATTCTCTAGCAGAGTTCCCAATCTTGGATCCAAACTGCTATTTTGGATATAGATCCACAGAACAAATAAGAATTTGGGGCAAAACCTCCAGGCTTCTTTCTGAGGTGGGATGACTGTAAGAACACCCTTCATATTAATTAGGTTTTTGCAGTTCCTGAATAAGAAACAGGAATAGTGTGGTGACTATTGCCAAATAACATAAAATGTCACTACACCCAGCAGCCCAGCAGGCTTTTTCTTGTAGCCACTAAAACGATGGCAGCTGAAAGGAAGACTCTAGAGTATATAAATCTCCCAAGCAGTCATGTTCCCAGACCCAACACGGAAGACACTCAAACAAGAACACGTAATGAATATGTTGAAGTGGAAACAACATATTTCAGAGTTCATGGCAAACATGCCCCAAGAAGAGAGAAAAAATTAGAAATAGTGATACAGTTCTAATAGATGTAAGTTACATAAAACTCTTATTTTTTAGACCATACCAGGCCCAAGGCATCCTTCTGATAAGAATGTAAGAGACTGTGGCAAGGATCCAGCTCCCAAATAATTGGATGCTAAATGGACAAGTGGTTGAAAATTAAAAATCGACATTCCTTTTAACTTGGTACTGACCACCACTTTTCTGCCGTAAGTAAGTACCTGCTGTACAGATCGTCCTATGAATATCTGACTGGTGAATATCAGAATTATCAATATTTAGTGTGAATACTACTCCTGAGTATGTTGCACTGCATAAGCTGTGTTACAGACTGAAGTCCTAGAATGTATTCATAACTTGGTTACAGTGGAAGTCTGTGACCATAATAAAATAATATGTAATATTGTGTATTAAGATTAAAATATACAGTAATAAAAGCATATGCGTATAGTACTGATATTTTTGAAAAACATGGGTTTTTTAAAGCTCCTTGTGGACTTTGCCAAAGCTACTATGTTTCTTTAGATGCAGAATGGCATTTCTATCGTTACCTTTCATAGGCTAAGAATATTCATGTTAAAATGACTGAGAGCACTACTCATCAATATTTAGATTAGAAAGACACATGAGGAGGTTATTTATATTAAACTCCTCCTCAAAGAATCTAAGATCACATTTAAAATTTTAGAAACAGAGCTAAAGTTTGCAACCTAAATATAGATTTATCCTATATATCATAAAATATGTGGTCCCTATTCTAAACCACTAGTAGGAAGTCTAATCAAAGATTAACCATCTTTCTTGGGATAGCCAATTAGAATATTTTGAGTAATTAATTCATACACTGCTTCTTGATTACCCTTCGCACAAATGCATGTATGTGCATGCTTCTATAAAGACAGTTTTTGTACATAGGGGAGAAGTGTATTCTTTTAATCATAACTATCCTAAAACTTAAGGGCAAAAATAATTGCTCAAGTAAAAAGCCATGTATGTCTCTCTCTCTAGTGAAATTCTGTATCTCTGCTTCATCAAAAAGGAAGTGCTACATGTAGGCAGAAGACTCCTGGAAATGAAATAAATTGTGGCATGCAGAGAAAATAAAACCAAGCGGTTCCATAGCATGACAAAGTGAAAGGAATATAAGGCAGATTTTACAGTGCTTCCATCTGTCATATACTTGCCATCCTGAATTATATGATACTCTACAAATCTGCTTTTTACTCTGAAGGTAACAGAGTGTTCTTAAATTGTCTCAAACCAAGATAGGGACATATGTATAAGTACTTGCACATCCAGTGCTAAAAGACAAAAGTTATATTGCAAACGTAAACACTGAGGTACTGATTAATGTCAGAAATATTTCCATCTAGAATTCCTGACTATATAACAGCGTATAATTTCATTTTCACTTTATTTTCTAGAACCTCTTAAAACCTTACTCCCTCTTATCTTAGCCCTTTGTCCTGATAAACTAAGTTCCCTAGGTCCCAGACCTGGTTTATCTGATCTAAGACACCCTGCCCAATTAGCTCTCCTCTATTTTGCAGCAGGATTTATTAGCTGAAGCATGATGACACACTGAATGCAATGCCTGGCCAACTTAGAAATGAGCCACAAAAACTTCCATCTCACTCCACAAGGTTGCACGGGCACACGCTTCATTTCCCAAATTCTTGCCACAATATTCTCTACCTTGGGTTCCCACTCCCCAGCTCTCCCACATATTTGAAACTCCACTATCTTTCCTGGACTCTATCTTAATTTCATGCATAATGAATTGAATAGAAGGCTATCATTTAATTTCAGTGGACAAGCAATCAGACCATAGATATCATTCCTGTAGTAAACTTCCTGCTGAATCTCAGTGGGAGAAAACTTCCATAGGCCAATGTTAGACATTGTTCTGGAAAGTGGTGGGGGACAAGCTACTCACAGAGCAATGTGGTTACATTTTTGCCATGGAAGGAAAAAATGGCATATTATCACTTAAAATAGGAAGGTGGTATCTCCAGCAGCACAAGGCACAAGCAATCCAAGGTAACGCTTCCATCTTCGCCTCCCCTGCACTAACGTTATCAGGATTTCTAGATGGTTCTTTTTATTTTAATTTTAAATGAAGAGGCACAGATGCAGTGCTTAGTCCTATACCTTGGATCTGATCTTGTAAAAAGCTGAACGTCCTGAACCGAAGTAGAGCCAAAGAGTTCAAAACACATAGAAAGCTTTTACATAGCAGGCTTTTAATAACTCAAATAACTGTTTCTCTTCTTTCTGTTCTGCAGGAGTCACTGCTTGAAAATTTCGAAGGACGTTAAAAAGAACTAGGTAATTTTTAAGGCTTTTGATAAGGTGGTTTTCTTCACAGAAGTTACTAGCTAGAGTTTGACTGAATACGCCAGATTTATCAGACATGTTACTGACTCCAGCAGGGAGGGTCAGATAAGAACCCTTAAGAACAAGCCCTGTAGATATAGAGACAAGTTTCTCATCTCTGAAATGTTGCCTATCCTGTGCTCATCAAGTTTTAAATGCCTTTTTTTTTTCTTTTTGTTCTTTCATGAAAACTCAGTAAATAAGACCTAAATAAAGAAAACTGCACTTCACTGGAGTGTGGGTAAAGTTCCTCCTTTCTGACTGATGATTGCTTTCATGCAAGAGTTGGTAAACACTACGTGGAGGCTAAAATTGCATACCTGGACCACATATGAGAGGTATCTTTGAATCTTAAATAAACCCTGCATGTTTTTGGAGGTATAATCTCCGTCCAGTGATCAAGCAGTATTGATACTTTCAAGCATCTTTAGGCTTTCTGCTGAGAAAAGAAAACTTAAGATCATAGTTTGGGCTCCATAGTATGCCCAGGATTTTAGTATGAAAAACAGCAGCTGTTTTTTCCTGTTACAACTTCCCTGTTGACAGATTTTCGGCTTAGAGGGCCTACCACCTGGGCTTATGCCAACAGAAGTAGAAGCAGTTGATTACAGAATATTCCCCTTCCTAAATATAAAAAGTCTGTATTTTATCAGAAGGGATATTCACAGAAAGAGGATTACAGAGGTAGGTTCTCACACTTGGGTTCACGGATGGCTCTTTTGGAGAAGTCCACCTTGCAAACTGGATGGTGCACAGAGCCCCCAGCACCAGCATCACCCTGAGGCTGCTCTCAGCTGCCTGAGCACTAACTCTCCTCAGCTCTGGGCTCCTGCCCCAATTCCTGCTGCTCTGGGCTCTCATCACCATAAATCTAGTTCCTATATGAATCACAAAAGCCCTCAGACACATACTCAGGGCTGCTCCCTGGTGACAGATTTTTATTTTTTGGGACATTGTCAGTCAAAATGTTTTTCTATCTACTATAAGCTCTAATATTCATTAAAGACATGAGCCAACTCCCATGGAAGCCACTGGGATTCTTTCAGTTGCCTTCCTTGTGGTTCAAATCAGGACCTGAAACACTTATATTTCTAAAAATCACTCTTTTCTTCCAGTGAGGACCTGTTTTTTCTATCTTAAGTATGCATAAGAAAATCTTGAACTGTATTTCTCAGTGACTCAGGAAATAACTCATGTCATGTTCAGTGCTTTTGGGTAGTAATTAAAGATTAAAGACATGCAACAAAAATGCCATTGCTTAATTAAATCCAGTAAAAAATCTTTCCACATTAAAATATTTGCCTGTTGCCACTCAGACTTTATTCTAGGTATATGATAGGATTTTTACGGCTAATCTTACTTGAAGCAAGCAGGAAGCTCTTTTTCCCTGGATGAAAGCTTTAGACAAAACCATATTGTCTTAATCTTCACACTGTTAAGAATTTCAATGTGTATTTATTCTTCAAACATCAGGTCCCATATGCATTATTTAATTTCACTAGAGATAACACATGGATACACAATGGATACACACTATACTTTCATACTGCTTGTTTTTCTTTCTTGGAATTGTGGAGCTATAATCTCGTTATTATTCAACAGAGCATTATAGACTACATCAGCCTCTACAAGTGTCTCTCAGGTCCCTCTATTGCAGTTTCTTGGTCTGTAAAACACACGTGTACTTCTAATCCTTTCAAAACAGAAAAGAACTTAACTCTCTCCTCCATGTTATTGGGGTCACCCCCCAGCCCATTGGGGGCTGTGGCAGGGAATCCTCCTTCAGGCTTAAGTGACAGTCTTCTCCTAAGACACAGTATGCTCCCAGTTCTGTTCCTTTCATTGATTTGCTGTTCTCCTTGTCCCTTTATCCCTTATATGTCTGTACCCTAGATTGTTCTCCCTTCCCTGCTTCCCCGTTAGCCCTCGTACCTTAGTCCCTCCCCCACAGTATTCTGATTGGTTCCCTTGCCCTGGTCTCATCTCTCTCCCACCCTGAAGACCCCCTTTAAAAATGCCAAACCCCTCCCCCATCTTTTCTTTGGCTTCTGGTCCCTTTCATGATGAGGTGATTGAAGTAAAGCCTCTCTTGGAACAACCATGCCAAAGTTCCTTCCTGGCTCTTTTGTCACCCGCAGCGAGTGTGTGTGTGTGCCTGGCTGCCTCTCTGGCTGAGATGGATGCTGTCTGCTTTCTCTCCTATGAGAGCCTGACCCCTCTGAGCTGCTCCCTCCGGGGAGCCACCCAGCAAAGGAGGCTCAACCAGCGGGGCAGGACGGGAGCTGTTGGTGCAGCTGATCTCACCAGCCTAAGCGCAGTGGCTTTGCGGAAGCGGTTCCAGACCCCGTGGAGACGCTTTTAGGAAGGTTGCAGCACCATGTCACGTGTCCCCCTGCCCCAATTTATTTGATGAATGACACTGTTTAGTTTAGAGATGGTTTTTAGAGATGTTTAGTTATCCTTGCAGAAGACACTGTTCCATCTCGTGCTGAGCAACCACGTGCATAATGAAGCAAAAGAGAGAGTTCCAAGAAGGAAAGAGAAATGTGGAATCCACACATGTTGCCCCAGTAAAAATATGAAGCAGGATACTGTCAGGATCCAAGTTCAAAGGCACTAAGTGATGTCTTCAAGACCCTCAAGCAATGTGTTCCTGGGGATTAGACAAGAGAATGATTTGGAAGCTTAGGCTAGATAACCTAAGAGAAAAAAGTCATATTAACCTTACTTTATAAGCTTAAAAGTCTATCCCTTTGCTTTCTAATTTCTGGTTTTTACACAAAAATAAAGGACAAATTGTGTTTAAAAGCCCCTTCTCAAGTAAATATTTGTGTATCTCTCTTATTTCCCAGATGAACCCTTTTTAGGCTGATACTGAGGTAAGAAGTAGCAGGGGGAAATGAGAATTTTATAAAACAAAACTTTGTAGGACCACCTCAGTGAACCAAAATATTTTTACAGAACAGATGGTTCATAATGTGGATTTTTTCACTACTGTAATTACATCATAAAATATTTCTCCAGCCTAGTTCCTTTTGAGCTAGATCTAGCACTGGCATCAATAAAAATACTCCAGTAAAATGCTTAATTCCGCTCTCCTGAATCCAAGTCAGAGGCTTTCTCAGAGTTTATCCTGCCCCTGATTTCTTTTTCTCCATTATTTTTATTTTCACATTCAAGGAAGTTCAAGTAATTATAAGTTAGCCTTTTTATTCTGCGTAACCATGATGGCAAATTTAATAATATCATAAATTTTCAGGAGTTATGTATATTTTAATTTCACCTAATGAAAGATGAAAGGATTATTAGTACTAAATATTTTGGCTTACCCTGGAACACTGTATTTAATTTTCCACTTTAAATGGCAGTGTGTACATTTTCATTAACTTATCTTTGCTTCTTAGCATCCTAATTTCCTTATAGGTTTCATGATTTTGATACATTTAAGAATCCTTTGATCTGTCTTGCACCTTAAAATAGTTAAACTTTTTTTTTTTTGATGTAATCATTCTTGTTGGGTTCTTTTGATGTCTTCATTGTATTCATTGCTTTGCTGTATCTCTTTATTTTTGCTTTCAAAGGGTCCTCTGTGTTCTACAAAAATTATGCATTCTTTATTTTTAATTTGAGTGGCTTTTTAGATTATGCCAATTCCCAATACTTACCTTCATTATATGACATTCACGACTGCTAAACACAATGAAAAGCGTCCACTTGCATTTGGCGCTTCTCAAGATCACTCTGACATCAATAAAACTTAAATAAAGGATAGTCTCACAGAACAGTAGAGCAAGAACTTCTTGAAGTATTAATAAAATATTTTGCTGCTTTTTTACACTGTGCTGTTGTTTGGTTGATATGCAGATACTTGTGCCTTTTATGTTTTGCCAATTTTTCTCTGCCTTTTAAAAATTAACTGAGAACTATGCAGTGCACTTGAGCTTTTTAAGAATGTGAGTGAAAATAGTGCAGAGTACTGCTGGCAACAAGCTGACCTCTCTAGATACTGCAAACTGTGTGCTTAGACCAAAAAATTTCAGCAGCACGATACCTTTCTACCAGACTTTTAATTATAGATGGTGGTGCATAGCCTTTCAGGAACAGTATGATTCCCTGGTCTTCTGTAGCTTGCAACCATGTGAAAGTTACTAGAGAACATTTCTAGGATGCTTGGCTTCAGCTCTCCTGTGTGTATGATAAAAACTCTTTACCAGACGCTTGGCATGCTCGATTAGAGGAAGCATCCTCCGAGTGCCCAGCATGCTGCAATAAAGAATGCCTGCTTTCTATGCTCAAAACTGTGTTAGAAAGGTTCTATCTGAAAAATTTTGGTATCAACATCCTTCTGTGACACTAGGATTTATCTAGAGGAAAGAAATCCCCAGCTCATTCACTCGTATAGCATTTAAGATCTGTTGTTATGAGCAGATCAAAAGGGATTTAGGACAACACAGAATCTATTCTCATTCACTGGCCGTAATACACCAGAACTATTTTCCTTCTTACTGAAAATCCTGTAACAGACGCAGCCATATAAGTTCTAGGGATTTGATTATTAAGTGTCTCCCTGTAGTTGATCAGAGCTCCTAGAATCAAATGACTAGATAAGAATTTAAGCTTTCATGTGAATGAAATTGAAGGGTTTTATCCCCCATGACTGTCAACAACAGCTAGCAAATAAAACACCATAACCTCATAAATGGAAACTAGAATAAGACATAACATGAATGAATCATTTTATAGGTGTCCATTTTCAAGAACACTCTTTTGGGAGACACTAAAGAAGTGATTTATGGCAATAAATTCTGCCAGGACACCAAAACCCCTGCACTTTCACCTCATTTTTGAAGTGATTCTGCAAGTGAAGATCGATGCATAATCCCCATGTTTTACACTGTAGAAGTTCAGTTTCCAGTACCTGTCATTTATAATTCCCCAACGGATCACAGCACAACATAGACACTTTGCTTTCCCCAGGGAACGATAATTTGCATGAGAGGGGTCACACTCAGATTTTATCCCCCCCAAAAAGAAAAGACATTTCTTTTTTTGGCATTTTTTATGACAAAAAATAAATTAAATAAATGAAAATTGAGGGCTATCTTGAGTAAACTGCTTGTGCACCTTTCAGTCTTGTAGTCATATAACCCCTCCCTCGTATCTTGTTCAGTATCAGTTTTATCATAAAAGAAATAATGTAAAGGACATTAGAATTCTGTCCATTGCTAAAAGTAAAAGAAATCGGTACAAATGCTTTGACAATGTCTTTATGTGCTTCCTTTCCATACAAAAAATAATCTTCACATTCTGTATGTCAGCCAGTCAAGCCTCTTTTATAATTTCAAGGTCATTATCGCCATTTTAAAAGTGCTCTCTGTGAAATAAAGAATATGGTGGAAGTTGTGCTGTACTTTTGCAGCAGTGGGTAAAATGGAGGCTTTCAACGTTTAATTATTTGTGTGACTGTATCTCCGCATTATCTTCTTAAATAATATTGAGAAAGGTTAACTACTGCATTAGTGCTGATTTTTCGAAAAATGTCATTTGGGGGAAGCTGAATAGAGGGGAGTAACGTCAAGATGAAATTACCAACAAAGAAATTGTCCTTTCACTGAAGTAAGCCCCACAGACATTGTAATGTAATTTCTTGTTAATGAAAGCATTAATAGAACTTTATCACAGAAGAACCCTCTGTATTTTAAACTATCATAGGTCATTGTTCAAACAGGGTATGACAAAACCATTTTATATTGATTATATATTTCATTTGCACAGCTGGATGCACTAATGAAAGGTTCTGAATATATTTCCTAGTAACTCAGAAACAGTAATTAAAATAATTAAAATTCTTTCCACAGTGTAAAAATTCGACAAGTTTAATGTCATTTGCAGATCCATCATGAAGACCTCGGTGATGTAGTGGGGGTTTTACATGTACATGTCCGCTGAAATCAAAGGGTTGAGGCAGTGAGAACTCACACAGTGAGAATATTCTTTCCCTCCCTTCTTGCTCATGTACCCAAGAACTGAGTGTGAAAGATGAACTGAAGGGGTTTCTATTAGTCCTCCTCCATTGCTATTAAGCAAAGAGCAGCCCAGGCTCACACTGCAAGGCAGCCCCTAACTCCATGCACTCCACCTCAGCACCAGCAAGAGGATTACCTTCTGCAGTCCTGAAGCTTATACAGGTTCCTTGTCAGGAGCCCAAGGGCCACGACCAGTTTGCATATAAATGATAGACGTTTATTATAAGTGCATATAACAGTATTTGGCATGCAGGGGGAAAATAATGCATGGCGGTTCAAGTTCATTAGCAGCACCAGCCAGCAGCTCTGCTGCTCTGTCCCCATCCCTCAGATACAGGGAGAGGGCAGCTGGAGACCACATCACATGACTCAGCAGGTCTCATCTGGCCCTTGGGCTGCATATGACATGCCCCCACTCTACTGTTTGATGTGCTGAACAGTCTCCGATTTCCTACTGGGGATGTAAACTGATAATGAGATTGCTTTGATGCTCTAAATCTCAGCGGCATTTTCACAAAGGCTATTTTCTGGCTTTTGCAGTTGCCTGAAAGGGAAAGGGATATAAACACTAGAGGTGAAAACAGAATTGCTGTGTAAGTTACAAGACAAACACAAGCTGCTGATTCAAGAGACAGGGTAAACCAGTTGCAGTCAAATAGCAATTTTGTTCTCTTCTGATATATGACATGTTGAGTATTCATTTATAATGCTGTTCAGGTGGGCAGGCTGAAAGAAAGTGCCATCATATTTCCACCAGAGACTTGAGAACAGCAGACATTCAAATAGCACAGTGCACCATGTGATCATTTTGTGTACACGGTATGCCAAGAGATCTGCTTTACACCAGCCACAAACCCAGCGATCTGTTAAATGCACCATCAAGCAATCCACCATCACTTCTCCTTTCAGATGTTATGACAGTCCATACTTGCTTCTCTAATTCTCACCCAGCACTTGGGCTATAGCATAGTTTCTAGTTGTTAGGCATCATGGAATTCTGTTTTAAATTTTTTCAAAGTGCACTCTTGAGAAACTAAAAACAGCAGGGGCCATATTTTAGTAAGTGTCTCTGTTACCCTCATTTCAGGAACATGATTCCCATTGCTGTAATCACAGGAGGTCTTTAACATGCCTTCAGGAGCACACAGTTACAGCCAAGAAAAGTGTCACAATTATTAACTGATTACAAAGAAAGAAAAGTAAGGAAGTTGTTTTAGCATTGCTAGAAAAATACTCTCTTAATTAGAGCATTGTTATATTTCTCTCTTCAGTACCAAGCAGTAGTGACATCTATATTTATAGTAGCATAAAATGACAAGACACTGACCTTTATTAAAATTAGTAGGTGATGATTCTCTTACAATATCCGTGAACTCCCAACAGTTTTCTCAGCTGTTGTGCATGCCCTTCTTTGTGTCCTTCCCCACATCACATCTATGACACCTGGGGACATGTCACAGCCCCCTTCCTTAAGCTATATGTGCACCCCTATCCAGTGACATCCAGCAAGGCACTGACACCTTATCCTTTCCACTTCTTCTGTCCTAAGTTGTTTGCCATCTTTGCCAGATATATCAGCTGAGCTTGACCACAAAACTACAAACACATGTAGCACTTGTCAGGCTTTGAGCGGCAGTAATGAGGGTAATCTTTTTTCCAGAAGCCCCTAATAAACACAACCACAAACCAAAGCCACAAACCAAAAATCCAGAAAAATTAAATTAAGCTGCTTGTGAGCTCAGTGGGTCCAGCTATATCACTAATTTAGTTTGTTGTATGGTTTCTTTTGAGAGAGAGGCTGTCTTGTGTCCATACTTGGTGTCCCCTCATACTCCTTGGCCAGAGAACTATCACTCCAAGCCCTTTCCCTCCTTGTGGAAACAAGAAACATGGAGCACCCAGGTTTGTCTCCCAGGATGCCCAGTAAATCTCAGAAAGGAAACCAGTGTGAAATTCATGCTGAGAAAGAGCAGTGTGGGTGCATGTTTAAGGGACATAACAACCAAAACAGAATCTAACCCCACACCTCTTAGTAAAGCAGATGGACACACTGAGCTCTTCTCCCTGTTCCTTACAGAATGAATTGAATTACTCAAGAAAACTGTATTGGAGTGGGAGAACAAAGTAGAAATAGGAAGTTAAACAGAGTAATAGATTTTCTCATTTTTGTTAATAGTTTTAGAAAGAACGAAACTAATAGTCATGTCATGAAGTGGGGAATAGGACGTAGCTCAGGGAGAAGGAATTACAGTCACCTGAGTGAATCAACTAAATGTGCCTCAGGTTCAGTGGCTACCCTAATCCAATGCAAAAGCACACAGCCCTTTGGGGAGGAAATACTGAAAAATGGAGCTCTCTGAGCACCCATACAATTTAATTTTCACTGATCTCTGAATGGTGTCTAAACACAATATTTATTTCTTTACATTAGGAATTGAATTTTGTCCTGTTACTAGTAACCAAATCAATCCATTTTTCTCAACAGAAAGCATAATAATATTTTAAAGTCTTTCACTCTTTCCTAAGGGGAGCAGCTGTTGAGAGCACTCACTGACGTCCAAACTACTCTTGGAATATCAACCTGCAAATTTTGGTTATAAAACCATGGGGCTTTATAGCCTATCCAACCAGATAGCAAAGCTATCCAATATTCTGTCTGCTGTCCCTCTTTATTTATTTCCCCTTCTCTGCATGCACAGAGCCGGTGTACTCCTTCCCTCTGAGCTGCTATCAGTCTGGAGCACTCCAAGAGGAGCCATTCCTTTCTCTTCAACTTCCCATTGCACCTAAGAGAGCCACCATATGCAGAATGGCATTTACATTGAAGGGTGTGCAAGGTTCAGAAAGATAAGGAGACCTCAAGGAGGAACTAATTGTGGAAATCTGTAGTCTGGAAAATTTCCTGGGAGATATGATCTGTGGATTAGAGCAAATTGTTCCAAATCTTGCACTCAGTAATTTGGACTTTATTTTCAACATGCAGATAAAAACCTTTATGAAATTTTATGTGTCTATACCAATCATGATTTGCAAAGCCTCTCACATATGAAAAGAATCTAGAAAATTGGAGGAAAATAAAATTCGCAACTGTCATCTTTATGTAAATAAATATGGAATTTTACAGAAACAGAAGCATTTTTTCCATCTCTTAGACTCTTTCTCTTGTGTCAGAAGGTGAAAAGATTATCTAGGACTTCTCTCTTAGCAATAGGTGTTAGTTTTTCTAAATTTTATAAATATGAAAACATTAGTGACTACCTCTAAATTTCAGTAAAAGCATAGGCAAGTTTAATTAAATTTGTAAAGAAAATATCACCATAATGAGAATATACATTAAAAATTTATGTCTACAGCAGTACAGAAATTTCTGACCTACAGGAATTTAGATAAACATATATAGTGGGAGTAGAGTAATCTCTTAAATCATTAGTCAGTTATC